>DWTO01001326.1:0-16590 GCA_018244755.1 Jemadia pseudognetus
AGGACAACGATAATGTTCGAATTAATTTGCAGGTGAAACCAGGGTCCGCTACAGTGAACTGTGACCGAGTACCTTGCAGCGGTGACCCACCGTGGCCTCCAGGTACAACCCCTGCAGCAACAGGCATCAAAAACCTCGGCAACACTTGTTACATGAATGCAGTTTTACAATGCTTATCCCATACAGATGTTATAGCTGAATATTTTGTTTTAGATCATTATAAGGTTAGTATAATGCTTTCAACATTGAGTAAAGCTATAGAACACCACTGTACATATTACAATATGATAATGGGTTGTGAAAAACGGTCCACATTAGGTTAGTAAACAATTGAATTGTTGCATCAGTTTTCTCGAAAACAATAACATATTTTGTAATATTAAGATGAAGTGTCATGTTATACACTTTATTAAGAATACTTTAGTATTAACAATTCATACAATCTAAAATATTTGAAAAAATGTTAATATAAATTTTTTTTAGATTGATCTTCAAAAAAGGAATAAGATAAATTCGAAAAAGTATGGTACAAGGGGAGAAGTGACTGAACAGTTGGCTGCCTTGTTAAAAACATTGTGGTCATGTCGTTATATACCTGACATGAGTATAGCATTCAAGGTAAATGTAATGAAATTTCATACTAGATTTTCATATTAATCATTGTGGTAACTATTTCTTAACCACTCAAGCATCTTCTTATAATATTAATGTTTCCAAGAAGCTCTATGCCATGTCTTGTGTGTGTCTAAACCATGTCATGATTATTGAAAACAGGTAACTCGATAATAGCTATTGCACTCTTCTGTCAACCAATCGAGAACAGTCTTAAAATGAAAACAATTTAATTAAAAACTACTTAGTATAGATTGATTGAGATAATATAGTCATAGATAGTAGTTGTAAGACTTTAAAGTTGAAAAATGAAAAATGCAAAATTGTTAGACAGAGTGACATAGTGCATACTATTCCCCGCTATAGACAAGGACACAGTATTATAGCAAGAAGGGCATTACATATTTATCATTATTTATCTGATAGTGTAGCAAGCCAGTTTTGTGAAGCAAAAAAAATAAATATAAATAAAACAAATACCTGCTTGTGGACATTATAATTTACTGATATGACAGTTAAATAATGTTAAAGAACCTTTTTAACAAAATGTTAGTAATATGTTAGCCATAAGTATAAGTATTGCGAAGGTGATCTCTATTTTAATAAAGGCTCAAATTATTATGTTTTTTAAAGAACACTTGTGGAGATTTGTAGTTCAGATTGGTATAAACTAGTATATCAAAGTTATTCATGTATATTTTTAGGGTGCAGTAGAAAGGCATGGTACACAGTACAGAGGGAATAGTCAGCATGATGCACAAGAGTTCTTATTTTGGTTGCTAGACAAAGTTCATGAAGATTTAAACACAGCTACAAAGAAAAAATACAAGACCATTAAAGTAAGATATCTTTAATAAAAACAGGAATTCTTAACTGACTTAGAATTTGCTGTGGTTAAAATTGAATATATCTTACAGAACACAGTTGGAAAATCAGACGAGGTGGTTGCCGCAGAAACTTTGGCAAATCATGCAAGGAGAAACAGCTCATTTGTTCAAGCAGTTTTTCAGGCCCAATACAGGTTATAGAATAATTAATTTCAAATAATTCATAAATGGTTGTAGAAAGTTTTGGAAGAAAATCTAGATAATATTGTTTTACAATTAGAAATGTATAGTGAAAGTATACATAAAATATTCACAATTTTTTTATATAAATAAACAGATTTGTGTCATAAAATTATAGACATACATCGACCAATCCGTAGAATAAAGTTACTTCTGTATAATCATCACTTTACAGGAGAGAGATTTGAAATATTTCAAGCACAAAATGAGGATTAACATTCTTCTTAATTGTTCTAGAGGATTGATTTGATTAGATTAAAAACAGTTTATTTGGCATTTTTGAGTGTTTATGTAAATGTGACGGTTTATTATAGAAATGCATATCGTCGTATTCTTTGGATAAATAAATCACATGTAACTTTATTCAACTGGTATCTTCAAAACTACATAACTTTAAGATAAAAAAAAATTCTAATACAATATATAGGTCACCTTAGTTTTATAACTACAATCAAAACAATTTGGTACCATATTCATATATAACTATGTTCTTCGCATAGGTCGACATATGTATCAGGATGAAAATAATTTTGTCTGTATGTTCCAGATCTGCGCTTACATGTGCCAAGTGTGAGCGTACATCGTGTACATTTGATCCATTCCACTGTGTTAGTGTACAGTTGCCCACCAGGCTAGCTACAGCTCAGCCATCACCACTCCCTATAAATGTATGTGCAATTATACTGAACTATATTTATAGCTCATAGTAATGAATAGGTTTGTTATCTAATCTGAACATCAGTAGATGAAATGTAAAGTTATATCGGTAAAAATTAATCAATTACATTAATGATAATATCACTATTATGTAACATCATGCCTGTAATCTGTATCATGTTGTATGATGAGTATGAGGCATGTGTAATCATGCCTGTAATCTTTGAAGAGTATGGCAGAAGAGTATAGAACACTTCCAAGTTTAATCAATTACATTTACATCCCATTGTGGAATAGGTGGTGACTCTATTGCAATACACTGGGCATATATCCAGAGTCCGAGCCACTAATAGAAAATCTAAATTAGAAAAATTTTGTAGTGCCCAACCCGGGAATTGAGCCCAGGACCCGCCTATTGGCAGTCACACTTGCAACTGAAACGACCAACAAGGCAGTCTATAACTATAATGAACACCTGATAGTAATTGTTAACTTTCATATTTTTAGACATTCATTTTATACATTGGAATATTAAATACATTTTGTGACCATATAGTGACATAAAACATAAGTGTCTGGAGATTTATTTTTTGTAATTAGTTTTGATAGTTCAGTAATAATTTTATTTCAGGTTGTATATGTAAACCAGCAACCTCGACAAGTAAGGATTGGTGTAGAACTGCAGCCAAATGCCACAATGGAAGATCTTAGAACTATGTTACATACAGACACTGGTATAGATCGAGAACATATAATACTGGCTGAAATTAATGAAACAGGTCAATAACTTTAATAATTTATTTTAAAGCCTTTATGTAATTGTTTTAGAACAGTGTCTAAAATAAAATTATGAGTATCACTTTAAGCTCGACTATTATAATTAAATGGGCCAACAGACATTTAACTAATCTTATTGCCTTTTTAAATCATACATTGTAATATTTCATTGCAAATTTTTCAATTTTTGTTGAACATATGCATGTGCTTACCTGTTTTTATAGGGTGGTGTAATGCTCGAAGTGGCTGGGAAGTTGCCGGTATAGACTATGGAGCTTTGTACTGTATGGAGGCGCCACCTTTATTGCAGACTCCCACAACACCCTATTTGCTTATACTGTGGGTGAATTTACTTGAAGGAGAAAGGTTTGGTAAGTGTGCCTATCAATTTGGTTTTAAGTAATTGTGAATAATTTTCATTATTACTTGAGATTTATGACCAATCAACATTTTGTGTAACTATCCAAAGTCTCAGGCAATTAGAATAATAGTTCGGAATAGTTATTTAATTTAGCAGCACCTTTATAACTGACATATATTTTCAGGTTCCCCGTACGCCATGCAAGTGCCGCGCGAGATATCGTACGAAGACCTGCAGAAACTGATGCTGAAGGAGATGTCGCAGGTGGTCGCCGAGCGCGTGCTGGAGGACTCGCAGGCCGCCGACATCTTCCGCGCGCGCATCGCCGAGGCGCACCGCCCGCGGGACCCCGCCTACTTACAACCCGAGGTTATTATGTTCCTCCTTTACTTCTTTGTGATTTTAGTCCATTGAGATCGCCAACCCGCGTATGGTATGAGGTATGAGGTTTATAGGCAAAAACCCTCTCAGTCGAGTGTGGGGCCAATCTCCATCATCAACCTGAGACAGGCTGATGATAATAATAGTGATAATGGTGATCATTTGGTTTACTTATATTTTGTTTTTATTTTCATGAACAGCTTCTTGTAACAATAACATGAAGAAGATTCATTCTTACATATCAGTCTACGACATAATTTCTAGTCTCGTATGGATTTCAACATGAGTGCTATAGTTTTTAATGACACATAAATCAAAGTACGATTTGATTTTCCCAACATGTACATTGCGTCACTTCGCGGTAAAAGTCGTTCTGTGGACTTAGTCATATGCCATTGAATGATGTACCATTTTCCTAACTTAGTTTGTGCTCTTGTGCCAGCCTTGCAAATGAGGAAGACCTTGCACATAATCCACTGTAGTAAGTACGTAATTAGTGACATTACTTTGAGTATATGTTCTCTAATGTATGCAGTTTAGCAATATGTATAAAAATATAGGAATATTCCTTTGGACGCACTATACTGTTATTAGGAAATTTATTAAACATATATGTATATGTTGTTAGTTGTCTTGTATGATATTATTAATGGATAAAAATATAATTTTGTTGCAAGTGCAGCTGCCGCATCCACTGTTTGCTCTAGACGTAGAGCAGGCGCTGTGTGCCCACGACAAGCATCCGCATCTTCGTCTCGAACTGTTGTGGGATCCCATGCACAGGGATAGGTATGTTCCGAATTATGTTTTAGTTGTGATAGCAGCAAACGAACAGCAATAGCGGTCAGCGATACCCGCTGGCCTCCCCTACATGTCTGCAACCGATTCCGAAAGGACTGTATGAATAGGTAGGCTAGTGTATATAGAAGTCGGTCAAGTTGTTAATGTATCATTAATAAATGTAAAATTGGTGAGAGGCCTGGAGGAATAGGCATTAGTCTGCGTAGTATATGATAGGATAGTATTGTAATGAACAGTTACTACGTGTCCCCTTGGAGACTAGTGGCAGACGCTGTGCTCTACCCGAGCAGTGAGAGTAGTCGGTAGCGGCAGTCAAGTAGCGGCCACTAGCGCTCCCCCAGTAGTGTTGTAAGGCCCGCGCGGCGCGTGTCGCAGCATCATCCGGTCGGCGGGCGAGGCGTGCGACGTGCACGTGTCGGCGGCCGGCGCGGCCGGCGCGGCGCCGCTCACGCTGCACGCGTGCCTGGCGCACTACACGCGCGCCGAGCACCTCGCGCAGGAGGACGCCTGGAGGTAGCCGCCACACTCGCCCTACACGTTGTGCCGCGTTCACATTTCATGTTTACGATTATATATGTATACTATTGTAGTATATAATGTATGTACTGCCGAAGCAAGTACATATTTTGCAATAGGACTTTGTAATGTAAGGCGTCTATTAGGTCATTTTATTTATTTATTCATTCTTTATTTAAACCTTACAAAGTAGTAAAAGAATAAAAAGGCTACTTAATGCTAAAAGCATTCTCTCGTTATACTTTTTATATTAGTTAATCAAATTTGCCCATTTACATTTTACACATATATATTCGTATATCTGTATTTGCATATTTATTCAGCTATCTTTCAAAGCCTGTTTATTGTTTACAGTAGCCAAACTTCACACGTTTAAAGGAAATATAAGTACGCTTTATTTGTAGCATTTCCTGATGAAAGTTTTAGAGAAACATGTTTAAACAGCTTTTTGACTGACACTACTAACACATAGTTTGACTTGCACGAATCAGTTGCTCTTAACTGATATAATTATCCCGTAACCCTTGTGACGCTGAAAACCTTTTTGCACTTTATAAAATGCATTAATGTTTCTACTAACCCACTTTATCACACGTTAATTGTTGCTAATTGGTATAAAAATTATTGTTTCTAGGTGTCCGCAGTGTCAGAGATACATGCCAGTCGTAAAAACTCTGGGTTTATGGTCGCTTCCAGATATTTTAGTAATACATTTAAAGAGATTTCGTCAGTGAGTATCAAATTTATATCGTATGAAGTCTTTAGTCGAATTGCCTATAAATTTAAACTGTTTATTTTGTTGTAGACAAGCGAAGGGGCGAACGAGTACTAAACTAACAACAATGGTGGAGTTCCCGTTAAACGACTTCGACATGACGCCGCATCTCGTTCGTCGGAACGCAACCGTCGTAGAGTCGCCGACTCACTCCCGTTCGCCGCGAAGACGCCACTCGAAACCTTCAGTGAGCAATCCGCACGAGAACATGTACGACTTATATGCCATATGCTACCATCACGGCGACGACTTGGAGACCGGCCACTACACAGCGGCTTGCAAGAATCCGTACGACGGTCATTGGTACAAATTTGACGACTCCAGGGTGTCGCTAGTGGACGATGAGAATGCTTACACCGAACTCGTGAACAACACCGCCTACATGCTGTTTTACAAGCGTAAGAAACCTAACGTCGTGCATTCCTGTTCCACCGACGATAACGGACACTGGGCGTTACGGATGCCCAAATATGTTAAACCCGCGGGCGAAACTCTGAACGAACTCAACGAAGTTAAAGAGGAGAATGTCGAGGAGCCCAAACTCGAAACCCCTGAGAAGGAAAATAATTCCGAATCAGACGTTACGGCTCCCAAGCTAAGCCCATCCCTGTCCAGAAGCGTGGCGAGCTTGCCGGACGACGGCGCGGCGGCGCCGAGCCCCGCGCGCCCCGCCGCCGCGCGCGCCGCGCTGCGCTCGCCCGCGCTGCGGCGGCCGCTCGTCGTCGAAATCAATGGGAGCGTTCTCAGTGACGACTTGAGCGATTATGAAAACGAGTCGAGCGTACCCATAGAACCGTACATCCACAAGGATGTCCACGTCAATCCTAAAATGACGCCCGTGGACAGCAGGCGGCCGCGGTCCGTCGACTACCCCACTAGAACCGGCACGTCCCCGTCCTCGAGGGACTCCAATAGGAGCTACGAGAGCTCGCCGCTAGTCGCCAGCATCAACGGCGTCGAATACCACCCCACCACTCAAGACTTGATGTTGTCAATGTTTCAAGAATCTAAGTTTATTGTTCCGAGGCACAGTAATCACATCAACCCGGAATCTCATAGAGCAGGTCAGACGTCATACTGTATTGATGAAATAAACAGTATATGTGTTTGAGGGTCATAAACATAATTGCTAGGAGTAAGCATATTATAAAGTTGATACAAAAAGGTGATATTAATAGCTGCATATGGATGTTTAGACGAAAATAAATATGTGGACAGGCAAATCTATAACTAGTTCTGTTTAATATTAAAATTCTAATTTTTTAACGTAAATGTCATTTCTGGGCCTTAAAATTGGTAGTAACACTATGATTATAGGCATAGAAAGTGGTTCGTCCAATTGTTAAAATGTTAAGTCATCGGGGTAATCGTATCGATTGCTATAAATTGTAGATAAAAAAATATCCAAGTTATTAATACAAATGTACTTACGCTTTTTATTTCAGGCGAAAAGTCTTCTGTCTGGAAAACTCGAATATCAACATGAGGGCTGCTAGCGGGCACCGTCGGTGTATCGCGTTATGTTTTATGCTTTATTTATATTACAGCTTATTTTAGATCTGAGGCTTACACATAGTTGACGGTTAATTTATATTAATATTTAAATGTAAAATATTTTGCAATAGTATGAGGATAAATAGATATATAAAAAAAACGAATTCACAGGATATTTCATATTCATGGTTTTGCATTATGGGGAACAATCACAAAGTCTGTCACACAAAGTTTATGGTATTTTAATAGTCTTCATAATTACATAATCACATACCTATTGCCCACACCACTTTTCTATTTACCCAGCATTTGAAAAAATAAGTTATTTACATAAAAATAATTTGGAATTACATTCTTCAGAAGAGGTATAACTACATTGCATCCTAAATATAATTAAATATGTTCTGTTTCAATCGTCCCACCCTATTGGCCTAGATGTCGTGTGACGCTTTGAATGACCCCCTGCAGTCTGTATGTAACTGATATCAGTAGTATTGTCAAGTTGCCAATGACAATGGAGGGAATAGATTGAATATATAAAAATACATGGTACTGTATATTTTACCTTATAGTTAGGGTAACATTGTAACGTCAAATTAATCTGTGTCATCGTACACTACTCTAATGGACAAATTGTTAACGAGTGTTAAATAATTTCAAGTAAATTACATTATTTATGCAAAACGATTTATTATAATTAATTATTATGAGAGTTGAGTACTGTTACCGTCATGCCACTTAGTTATGTTTAACAATTCTATGCAGTCCTAAATAATTGTTAGTGTTATGAACTGACATTAAACCTATAACCACCTTAAACAAGCTTATACCAAGTCGAGATAATGAAAAAAATATATGTTGTAAGCGATATTATTACTATGAGTTTTGCGTTAACTGGCTTAATCTTCTATCGAAATTTTGGCCTAACTTAAAGGGTAAACAATTTAAAATAATACCAACAACAAACACGTGCAATTGGATCGAATGTAGCAAAATTAAGAAAGGCGTAAATTGTAAATCTAAATTATTCGAGAATTTCGATGGCTTGAGAATTTGATATAGGTACTCCCGACGCAAAGAATCGAGCCCTAAAACACTTGAAAATCGCATAATTGTATACGTTCAGATCATAAATGTAGAGTACTGGATTTGATGATTGGATGGAAATATCCATTAAATTGAGTTAAGAAAAACAATGTGATTTTTTAAAATTTGGAAATTGCAATCGCGTTGGGGTTTTATGGCATCAACACATTATTGCAACAAATCAAGCATTACACTTTACGATTGATGCGACTGCCCACTCACTCCGGTGAGTTTCAGAGTGAGTGTCAAAAGTTGTATATTGTTGTGGTGCATAATATTGTATAATTGGTATATGGTCCATACGTGAGCAGTATGTGCAGATTATTCGTCGTTTGATACCACACTCGTGCCTTGCTTTAGGGAAGTCGTGATTAAGGATTAATGAATAAAACGAGTTGCGGACGTGCACAACTGTATAAATTAAATATTTGTATGAAATACAATGATAGATGTAATATGTATATTGTTATGGTAATGGGGTATACGTTTTATACCGGAACGATATAATGTAGTACACAATTTTTTTATACCCATGTGATATGTTATTTAACGATTGGCAGATGTTTTTTTCGATATTAGTAATTAGTTATATATTTTTTTGTCTATAATGTACATATATTTCGCAAGGTTATGTATAATTCGTTTTGCAGTTTATCGTAACAATATATACATATATATATATAAAGTCTTATATGCGTTAGGGTATAGGATATGTATTTTTTAAAGTAACTTATTGATTTGTACCAAAATGATATTGAGGTATTGGATAAAAAAACTTACGTTTTTTCAATAACGTGAGTCCTTGTTTTGTTGTTCGCGAGGCTTTAAAAACAATTCGGAGTGATTTTATTGAATTTTATTTATGTAGATTTTAATAAAAGACAATTATTATAAGCGCAACATTTCTATGGTAGCTAGATGACGAATGTACACCTGTGACCTGTATAACGTAGACCATAGATATTAATGCTGATTTTACATCAACATATCGAAATGGTGAGAGGAAAACTTTCCCTTGCCAAGAAAGTTCGATATTATACTATAAAAGAACTAAGAATATATTAATCTTGTGTTCTCATGAACTAAATGTCACTGAAAATATATTCTTGTTTAGTTGTGCAAACAGACAGATTCATTTAAATGTCGTAATGCTGATATACTGTAAATGGTTTGTTCAAAAATTTATTAACGTCAAAATGTCGCTCGGTACCAATGAGCGCAAATCTGTTTTCGAAAACGTATTTACACTGTACTGTTTTGTGTAATATATTGTTTATATTGTTTTATTTATATTAACGAGTATAAAGCTGTTGAATATGGGACTCGCCTATAGTATGAGAGTTTGTACAGATAAACCCACTAAATGTTCTGATTTGAGAAACGTGACTGAATACTTTTTGTTTGGTGTTCGTCGACTACTACACATTTTAGATGATGTCGGAGGTACTGACAATATACCTGTTCCGTAATATTAGTTTTTTATACATTCTTTGTAGAATTTGTTCGAACGGGTTCGAGTATACTTACATATTTATTTTTATAAAATACCGTAGTGGCCCCTGTACACCCAATTATATTCAATTTCGTTCGTTGTTTTAATTTAAATGTTTATTTTTAATTGATCACGTTATGTTGAAATATAAGTGTTATGTGCACCTTGATCTTGTTTTTTTTCTATTAGTTAGATTCGTGGCACCCGGGTCTAACAAAAACCACGATTTTAACATTAGTGACATTGTTTGCACCGGTTTTGGTTACAAGTATTTTTATTTGGTATGAAAATCCCGTTTGCTCCACATAAGTACATATTATAATAAAAAAAAATATATTTAAAGAACTTTACTAATGACGTTAAAATATAAAATTATTTTGACGATATACTCTTGACTGATCATTTGACTATTAACTATAATCGAACAATCCACTATGTTGTAGGTACTTGTCTAATAGAAATGTCGACCGAAAACTGTTATGCATAAATAAATAAAAATTGCATGTAAAACATTCATTGACTGTAACTGTCTTATTTAAACTGTTGTTTTCTGCGTGAAATTATCCTATATCACTTTGTATCCGAAAAATAATATCTCGGCCACGCATGCGGTGCGTCTGTTCGTTTGTTTTATGATAACTAGAGCAAGGAAGAGGATTTAGAAAAAGTTCACCAATGCGTAAGTACCTAAATTGATTGTCGAGAAAGCGTGGGTATATTTGAAATCGATTTTGTGTTATCGTCTAATATATGGCGAGACATACGAATGAAGTCCCAAAAGTCATACCCTAATCTGAGGTACAGCACGACGTAAATTTGGTCAATTTAAGTGGTTTAAATCCAGCTACATGAGAATTTTCTATGCATTCCTAACTTAATCGTCAAATTGATATGAACATAATATATTACGCTCTCCCTCTCAATTAGTTCTTAATATTAATTATAAACTTACGAGTAGCAGTTTTCTATGACTAAGCCGCGATAACAAAAATATGTTTCGAATTGACCCGTACTTTTCTGCGAAGTGGATGGGTAACATGGAGTCTAACAATATAAATATTTAGATTTTTTAAAACTAATTTAGTAACTGCTAATGCCGTCGAGAACTGTTTAAGGTGATTTAACGAAGGAAGTTGATTATGCGTTCAATATACAATAACGTTTTCTATACTTTATTTATTGCGAATTACAATTAGAAGTAAATGTAAGGAATAACAATTCACAGCTGCTCTACAAAGGTAATTCGCTGATAAGTAGGGAGTGTTGTGTGTATGGTGTCCCCATAGTTTGAATCCAGTACTAGAAGAACGTGTTTTTTTGGATCCAGAGATACAGATGTCGGCGTGAGTCTCGGGCCGGCGGAGTGTATGTTAATGAGGTTTGAAGCATTATAGGGTTTCCGTGTGTTCCAGGCGAGCACGTCGGAGCACTCCGCGTGTCTGATATACACATGATGGAAGTCTGAGCCGAGGAGGATAACTGGCTTGGTTTTCTCACCAAATACTGAAAATATAAAATAAAGAATATTGATCATGACTATATTTATTGATCAATTATAGTTAATGGGCATTTTGCTTAATTTTAAAATTGTTTGCTGCTCATGTGTTAGTGCCGATTAAATTAAGCTTCAACCTTCCTTTTGATGCGTACGAGGCACATGCCCGAATTAAAAAAAGAGTGGTTAGAGGCGTGTAATGTGTGACACTCCCGCGCTTCATCATCTACGTTTACCACCAGTTACGCCCCACCATAATAAAGCGTAGCATTAATTGCTTGGACCTAATTTTATATATTAAATACCTAAGTGTAATAATTTACTACATCCCAGACTATATCTCACTTGCCGTCAGGTGATATTGTAGTCATACACGAGTCTATTATTATTAAAAACAGTTAAATCTAACCTTTGCTAATGTTAAATTTTCCGCGCTGGCCCTTTTAATCTGTGTATTTTATAAATTGAACAATTTCTTGCCGTAAACTGCGCTAAACGGTTCGGCTAATTGAATTCAATTACTAATGACGTGTATTTTAAAACTCTAGGTAAGTACCTACTGGCCGGTACGAGTCTACTATTAGAGAATTTCTATTTAAAATAATTGCACTAGAACGTTAAGAATGCTGTTTACTGAACACAAACTTGCAACGGAGCTGTTGTCGTCTGATTATATGTAGGTAAGTAGATATGTATATATTTGGTCAGAATATGTGATTTTTCTCTTTTTAAGTAAGTAGGTATTTTTATTCCAAGCTAATGTTTTTTTATATTGTAGTAAGGGTGCTTTTGACCTCGACTCACCCAACGATACCTGAGTATGATTTAGGATGTAGGTACATGCGTAATTAGGTTTCATCTGTTTAAAAATCGATCGAATGCTACATAGGCAGTGACTAAAATTGTAACCGTGTTTAGACGCACCTACGTACATACCTACGTACCTACATACAATACTCGGAAATTGACAATATTAAATCGGCAGGATTAAATATACCTATAAGATTAAAAATATAGCCCTAGTATAAAGTCGAAACATGGGTATGTTAGAGTAATTGAATTTATGATTATATTAATTTTCTGCTTTCACCATACCTACCTCTAAGAGTAGCCACCGAATTTTTCCTTCTTAAAACAGCGGTGTCTAGTTCAAAAACCGCCTCATCTTACAGTCTCTTGAGGATTAAACCAGGATGAGTGAAAGATCGTGTCACTAAAGCAATTTTTATGCCCACTGATGGGGCACATACTAGCACCAACCAACCGGAGTTAGTTGACACGTCGTGGACAAGCACGGCGCCACGGGAAGCGTCGGACACATATCTGAAATGTAAACAAGATGAGACGGCGCCATGTAAGGCGGCTGGTCTTAGACTTTGGTCCGATTTAATTGATAGGTTAAGCTATTAGTACCTACATCTCGATTATGTTTTTTTCTGGAACGAAGAATACTCAGAATATTCGAACATGTTTCGAATTCAGTTCATATCTTTCTGAATTCCTTACTTAGCCACTCAGTACCTATGTTAAATTTTCCCATACGCGCCATGTCCAATTTACATAAGGTAACCTTTATCACCTAACTTGCCTGTTTCAATAATATTCGTCCCGAGAAATAATATTTTTTTTATGTTCTCAGCTGAAAACGTCATTGAAGAGAAATAATATAACATTTTCTTACGAAATGCCCTAGTTAGTTATCATTATATTCTAGAATCTTCACTTTCTATTTTTTTTCGGGAATGCAACATTGCAGGATTTCTTATCTACTTATGTAGGGGTGTTTAATTATTTAAAAACAATTCGTTTGCTCTTTAGTTACATAAATAAAACTATTGAATCAATTAACAATATAGGTATATATTATTAATTTCGCCCTGAACACTCTAAGCGTTTTACGCTTTTCTCCTTACTTACTTTCTTTTAGCAATCGATGTCGGATTAATTATTTATATATCTGTACTTAAATGATATTCCTACTGATTACCAAAATTGCTACGATTGCAATGCAACAAACATCCATTTTTTTAATCCAGCAGATTACGTACAGTTCCTAGCTACCGAAAATGTACCTAAATGTTGAACCTACCTGATAAATAAGAACCAGTTGCTTTTCTAATCTTGCTTGTTCTTAAAAAAAAGCAAAACTTGTTTACCGTATTTAAAATAAAGCCTTACATAATGTAGAACTACGTTCTAGACTTCTAAGGGCTAATTAGTAATTTTAGTAGTCATGCCATATCAAGATGCGATCCGCGAATGTTTAATGAACGTCTTCAAGGACCTTTTTAGATTGAAACGTGCCTCTATAGAAATATGCTGCAATACAACCTTAGATGTAGTTTTTAGATTAATTTCACCAATAAAAAAAACATTTGATTTCAAAATATGCCTACAGTGTTCATACTCACACGTAAGTTTTCCCGCCAATACCTTGTTCAACGACTAAGTTCTGCAGTTGAGAGGTGGGTTCGGTCAGTGAAGCCAGCGCTATATGTTTCGTTACTTTGCCCAATATGGAACTGATAACTACAACTTTTGGCTGACACGTGCATCGTGGCGACTGCAGAGTTTCAACAATGCCGATGTCCAACACCCATAGATTGCCCTGTAATAAAATCATAAAATGACGTTAGCCAAGACTGATTTCTAAACGTCACGAGAGATGACAACAAGACAACAAACCTGATATCTTAATGATCAAATTATTTCCAGAAACATTCTGTTCACATCTTTAAGGTAAGAACAGCAATTTATTAACAGAATAGTCATGGCCAACAGTTTCGTATTTTTACATAAGCATTGAATATAATACTAAATAGATGTACCTATATACACAGTATGGAAGAAAATATTTTTTCTATGCAGTTACCTACTTATCTAAAATAATGTATGTATAAAGTATGACTAAATAATAATTTAGGCCGCCTAGCATAAACTATGGAATATGGACTATGGAATGTCCATAGGCGACGGTGACCACTTACCATCAAGTGGCCCGTCTGCCTGTTTGTCAGGCTGAATGTAAAAAATAAATACGAGTAAATATCACTTGCTATAACGGTGAAGGAAAACACCGTAAACAAATCTGCGCACCTTAGAGTTCATAAAATGTTTTCTAAGGCGTGCAAAGTTTGCTAACCCGCACTTGGTCAGCGTGGCAGACTATGGCCTTAACCCTTTTATTCTAAAAGAAGACCCGTGTCCAGAAGTAGAACGATAAAAAGAGTCGGGAGTAAAATAAGAATATATTTATTTGTAAACTCACTAAAGATTCAACAATTCAACTTTTAATCTAATGTAGAGTTGACTGGCTCGTTGGCCGTGTTAGAGCGCGAATGGCGATCGAGAGATGCTGGACTTCAAATCCCGGACCGGGCATTACTGGATTTTTCTAAGATTTTTCAGTAGTAGTTCGGAATCTGGATTAGGTGCCGGTAAGGCAATAGACTCACCACCAATTTCATAGTGGGACGTAAACGTAACTAGTGAAACGTGGGTGTGCACTACGGTCCTCTGCCTATCTCTTCGAGGATCTTAGGCGTGACATTGCGTTTAATGCTACGTTTAGTTTCCCAAATTTTTAAACAACCTAAAGTGATCAAACTGTTTTTTCCAAAGTGATTTTCCACGTACTTTTCAATACTCTTCTCGTTTATTATTTGGTAATGACTTAAATTTACATGAAACAATTTCTTGACGTAATTTTATTATGAAGTTTATAATTACTAAAACTGTTTAAAAATATTCAGAAGGTGTTGTCGTATGAATGTTATATGAATGTAAAATGCTGTTTGTCAAAGCAGTAGCCTCAAACTGTATAAAAGCTACTTTTACTACTTCAATCGTGTCCGATGGACGCTTTTAAGTAAGACTTGTCGACATTGACAAAGCTTTCAATCGCGATATCAACGTTGACTGATAGGTGAATGCAGGTCTCGAAAAACGATTTGTTACATTTCAAATCAATCAATCAAGCAACTGCATTTTTATTTTTTATTCATTTACTTATTAATTATTTCAATATGTTATTTAAATTAAATGCAATAAAATCTAAGATATGTATGTTGTATGGATGCACGCGAACTTGTATTAAAGTTATGTATTTAATATGTGCATACTTATTATTATTATATGTAGGTACAAAGTTATGTTTTATGCAAAATGAATGATGACGTCTGATCGAACAATTAACATTCTGATAAAATTATGTACGCAACATTTTAGGAAAGTATTTCATTATTGGCTCTAATTACCAAGGGTGTGGTTAAGGTTTATTTTAATTTATACTGCACCATGAAAATAGTGATAATCTTTCTCTAATATCTGTGATTCCATCTATTGAGGACTTCGTTCTATAATTGCTATAGATTAATTCGAATTTCAGTAAATCGAATTTAAGAGTGTAGACTATAGACGTACGTGGAATAAAACTTATTTTAAAATATACATACTTTAATACAAGATTTAAAGAAACACCATTAAAATGTACTAAAAATTGAGAGCCTCAAGACATTCAAGAATACGTTTTCTGGTAGGACTTTATATATTCAAGTAACTAAAATTTAAGTTATGGTATACAAAGAAAAAGATTATGACATTAAACGATATTGAGCAAACAAAATGACCAAAATATTATATTGTTATTACCTACATCCCAAGGTTACATTTATTTTTAGATCTGTTCTGAGCATAGTCAAATAATTTAAAGCGTGACTCGAGCATTTCAGTTTATTAATTGTAGGCTACGAAAATAATTAAAGACTATTGTAATCAACCTCATAGGTAATTGAAAATGAACTTATTCTTAGTGCATTTTCATTTCCGGCATTTGGTTTAGCGCTTAATTTTTGACACAATCGATTTTGAATGTTTTACAAAAACCCTGTTAACTTTGTCTTGAACTTTCAGTTTTATATACTTAGTAGTTTATTTATCGGTATAGTTATGTCGTATTTTTATTATTTAAGTTTTAATTAGTTAAAGTTAGGGAAATATTTATCGTGTTTATAAGGCTACGGCCAATCGTGCATATTGATAGGAAAATATTACCTTTACTTTTATAGTCATTGTGAT
>DWTO01001327.1:0-16585 GCA_018244755.1 Jemadia pseudognetus
TTTGGCACTCGGTGCTCTCTGCCTACCCCGCAAGGGACCCGGCGTGATGATATGTATGTATGTAGGATTTACTTCAGGATGGGATCCTGAGGATATCAAAGTGGAGTAGGTACTGTGCCCTACGGCCGCTGTCCTCAATATTAAATATTCTCAGCTTTATCTTGCGTTGACTGTTTTATTGATATAATACTAAATTATTACTAATACTTTATTTATACTTAAAACGTTACTTCACGCCTGTAGTCCCCGAAAAGGTAGGTAGAGGAATGCAGAACACTCCCACGTTTCACCGGCTACGTTTACGTCCCGTACGTTACGTATGGAATAGGTGGAGAGCCGATAGCCATACTTATACTTATATTACTTAATACTAAAACTCTAGGCAAGCATTCCGCTCCTTGTTAAAAAGAAGATTGCTAGTTATAGGAGAACAATAAATAACAAATAAATACACAAATTATGATTTATCATTAATATATAAATTATTTTATTTGGGTGGCTGCCAGCGGGACTGCGGATTGAGTACTTCTGGATTTGAATCCCGGGTCGGCTATTATCGGAATTTCTGACTTAGACTTTTAGACGAAATTTCCAGTAGTTACTGTGAGTCTGGATTTGTATCCGATGTATGGCAATACGTTCGTTACTTGACCTTAGCATTATGCTACATAAACTTAACTAGTGAAACGTGGGAGTGTACATACCTAGTGTCTGTCCTACCAACTCCTCTGTCTACCTCTTCAGGGTTTACAGGCGTAACCTTACTTTGATTTATCGATAATAAAACGAATTTCTTATCATTACTTATGTGAACATGCGTTTGTGATATTAAGTCACACTGTAAACGAATTGGCTGAAGCAAGATACAATAATATAAGAGCACCGAAAGGTATATGTTTTAACTTTTCCACAAGGAAACTTGTCGTTACATACATGCGTTTAGGGTTTAAATTGATGGGTTAATATAACATTTTATTTAAAACATTGTTACAACATTCAGTTTCTTAGGGCTGTAAAGGTTATCTTTTTTGTTTCTTTTTATTACTTATATGGAGCATACATGTAGATGACAATTATTGAGGAGTATTCTAATACAGTGAAAACTCCTTATAGCCTCGTTCCTTATAACGAAACACTATAACGCAGAAATTAGTTCAATTCGGTTGCTTTAGCACAAAACCCATTCATTAATTCACTCTTTATTATAACGAATCAATTATTCTCAGAGAGATGGTTGTTTCGTTATTCTTTGCAAGCTTTTCATTAAGTATCAGTTAACGACTAATCTGAAGTCCATGTCTACGCATTTATGTTATAGAGAAGCACGTAACTTAAAAAATAGATTGAGATTTATGCTACAAAATTTTCGCATATTTACGGGTCAGCTAAACAAAACAATACACTGGTTTGTAATGACATGGGCGTCATTAATTTGGACCCAGTAGTAACTCTGGAGCGGGAAGCTAAATTCTAAGCTATCATTGCTTTCTAACGCAAACATTGATGCAAGCGAAAAAGATGACGTGACTTTTTCTAATAATCGCACCACAATGTTATTATAGAATCGTGCAAAATAACATGAATGTAAATAGCCAAACGTATTTAATAAGTAAAATTGAAAACGCGTAATCTAATGAGTAAGTATTTTCAAAACATTTTGTTCAACCCTAGCAACATTGACTTGGGTTTCGTTGATGAGTTCAGCAGATACCATTAAAGTCGTATCGCAGCTTATTTATCGTTGGTCACTCTATTATATTTCACTCGTATTTGACTCAATGGTCTATTTTTTGACTATGTGGATGCCGCGGTCTCAACAGAACTACCTACTGATGCCCACTGACTACGAGATTCTAAATATTACACCGGTACTCATTACAGCCTAGGTTCACTAATATTTTCGTACGGAAAAGCCGGATAAATTATTTAATTTTTATATTGATATAAATACTAATAATATACGTACGTATCTACTTTAAATTTTAGGTAATGTACACATTGACGTGCTTAAAGAACTGGGGTAAATCGAATTACAAACGACTTAATTACCTAAAAACTTGAAAAAGTTCAATTTAGGTTGTCATTATAAGTAGGTATTCAGCTATTCAGAACAAGGCGAAATTTTATTTTTCTGAAGAAAAAGGATCGTATAAATAAAACTTCATAATTCATTTAAAATAAGTAGTTTATTTTCATAATATTACGTAACACAAGCTGAGATCAATTGAAAAATGCTTTAATTGTAGGTATATCGCGTATTTTATTTTTCGTCAAAAGTATCAAATGAGAAGGCAGCAGTCCGCAAATTAGCCGCTGCCTTAAAATGAACTGTATTCATGAAGGCTGACACCATATTAGATGACAATCTGCCACCTACATAAATAAAAATACTTAAGTAGATAACCAACCGTATTTTAATTTCAACATTAATCATAAACGTGACCTCAATTGATCAAATTTAATACGCAATATACAATTGATTTATGTTGAAGCTTGTCTTTCATGAATTACAAGCTAAATACACTTTTTAAAAATATGAAGACTGAATTAAGCAAAATACGCTTAGAAGAAAACAATCATAAAGGTACCGATTGCATTTATTATGTAGCTAGTACATTAAACATCAAGACGTATATTGAATGAACTACTAAATGAACTATTAAATCAGTTCTAATGCAGAATTATATATTCAAACAATAAAAAAAATGTTCCATCACATCATTTTTATTTATATTAATATTGCAAGCGAACTTTTATTATAAATTTGGTGGATATACACTTTATCGAAGTATTTAAATTATAGATACTTATTTATCATTCACCATTCAGTGATTAAGGAAAATATTTATTTAAGCGTAATTTATCAAGTGTATATCCATCAATATCCAGTAATGCTATAGAAAAATAGACACTAAAAATCAGGTAAGAAAAAAACGTGTGAATTGTTTGAAAAAGTAAGCAAAAATAAATGAACGTCTCGAAACATTATTTGATTTAAAATTTAAATCTTAATATTATCTTTTTGTGTAAAATAAGTAGCACAAAAATAGATAGCACTTAGAACTACATGATAAATCGTCTAATTAGTTTTAAAATGCTATAAATACTGCAAATTATGTCTTATAATCTAAGAAATAATATAAACTAAAGTTGTGGTTTTAGTTTCGTATTATTGAAATATAAAAAGTTTCGCAACGATTTTGTTGACTAGATGTTTCCATAGTTTTTTAGGTAACCCATTCCTTGTTTTTAGAAAATTCTTCACGATTTCAAATCGGTTCATAATAAGAACTCTTGCTATTGTGTCATGTGCCTTTATCAAGAACTGTTTTCACAGCACAGGCTTCACTTTTCACTACATTTTAATATAGGTATTTTTCTTTTACCAGAAACAATAAACCTTCTCTTTATGTGCCAAAATTTCGCGTCGTTTTATTCATCACACGATTTATGTATACATATTTTTTCTTTTAATAAAATAATGAACATTACATAAATATCACTTCAGATGCCAATTTAAATATTTGAACATCGAATTAAAAATTCTTACGCCCTTTTTTATTATAATACCGAACGGCAAAGATTATCATGAGTGTAATCCAAGTATCCGAACGAAGGTGCAGGTGATATACTTGATGATGAATGTTGTCCTGCGGCTGGGCGTGGGCGTGGGCTACCGTTGCGGGGGCGGCGACGGTGGCGGGCTCGCGTCGGGAGCGCTATTAAGCGCGGACAGGGAGCTTGCGCGTTTCATGCTGCCGTAGGAAGTAGCATGTCGATCAAATCATGTAAGTCGCAACTTCTTACGTACTAGTGTTGTTGTAAAAACGGTGTCCACATCAACACAATGTGCAATTGAAATACCAGTGAAAAAACAATTGTACAATTATTATAAATTGTAGTGCGTCAAAATTCAACATACGTAAAGGGAAGAAGTTACTACTTCTACCTACTACTTTTGTACGGATGTTCCACGATCGATGTCGAATAATTGTAAAAAAAATTATAGTGAAAGAAACAAATAAAAAAATGTAAAAAAACCTAATGCCATTTATCCCAGACCTATTGCCGAGTAATTATAAAGATCTTTATCTGTTACGTGAAGTCGCGCCGTTACATTTTTAATGTTTTCTGGTTAGCCGATAGCGGCGCTGGCGAGCCGCCGCCTGCTCGGTTACCTGTCGGGCGAGGCGCGCGCGGGCGCAGGGGCGGGCCGGGGCGGCGCGCGGCCCGCGAGGCGCCGCAGGAGGCGCGCGGAGGAGCGCCGCAGCGACTCGCGCAGCGTCCACACCGCCCCCGCGCCCTGTCGCCCGTGTTATGCAATTTACACTCCATAGATAAACATTCGTGTATGGGGACATTTCGACCAGCAATCGGGGAAGTGGGAGAAATAGTGGAGAGGACGGCTCGTTTTATATTACCTTAGAATGGATTTAAAAAAGGTAATAATGTTAGGAGATAACTTGTAAAAAACATTAACATTTTTACAATTGGACTTTAAAGCGTTGATCTGGAGGGGAGTGCCATGAAGACAACTAAATGTACACTGGATTATCTGGAATGCGTTTTTTTTTCGATTACTGTTAAACATTATGAAGGGAAAAAAACAAGGTCAAGGTCAAGTGAACAAAATTTGATCTGCTGCTGTCAAATGGGAATTAAAGAAACAACCGCAGGATAAATGTACAGAACAAATGAAACAATGGATGAGATGCTCGCATGCATCTACACACAACAACAGCGAAAGCCGTCACAGAAACTGACTCATTGAATTCGGTTACATGCGGTTTGGGGGTGCAGTGTACTGGCTTCTTCAGGATATGAAGTGATTAACCTGTGGGCTATAAATTGCATAACACTGTTGACTCACCTCCGTTTATCAACCGTTTCAAAAAAAACAACAAAAGAAAACAAAAATAAAACAAAAACAAATGTTACATAAATATTTATTAACAATTAAAAATTATCATTCGACGACGCGGTATCGAAAAAAAATATTAAACGTATTTAAAATAAAAAGTTATTGTGACATGGAACATGTATATAAGTTACAACGGAGATTCTTTTACAACTTTGATTTTATATAACTTGAATATGTATTATTAAAATAATAATTATTATAACACACGACATTTCGTCATCTGTTCATTAAAAACGGTACAGTAAATGAAAATTTGCATTCTCAAGCAGCACCCACATACAGATAAAAAAATCAATGTATATAAAAATACTATAATATATTTATACCTACTCTCACATAAAGCTTACACCGAAAACATACGCTACACTGGAATGAAAATTGTAAGCATAATAACTTTACTGACATTATGAAGAGAATCGATTATATTTATTGAAACATCGATAAAACCAGAGACAATTTGCATGAACACATTCGCTTATATAAATCACAATCCTCAATACTCATGCATTATATACTACTTACATAGAACGACATTTTACAAGTATATCAGCAAATAAGAAAAAAATATTGTAAGCTAATAAAAACAAGTTTAAAAATCGTTGTTTCGGACATGCACAGATTAAAAATTATAATTACACAATAAATAATATTTAATTACAGAGACACCGAAATTGTAATAAATGCAAATTTAAAAACCTGATTTGTAAGCAGAGTTGCGTTTTAAATAAAATTGTAGTGTGAGTATTATAATATATTCTACGTGTAATAAAATATAAGATATTTTTTTTTACTTTAGATAGAACAGTCACAATACAACTGAGTTACAATGAAAAAAACAACTAAATACTACATCGTCGGTATACGACTATGGGAAGTACCAATTATGTTAAGAAAAGGAGTAAGTTTATTTAAAACGCAACTCGGCGATCGCTTAATGTCATGATGTTAAAATATCTTTTTAAAAACAAACACTAATCTCTGCACCGTCTTTACATTAATTAATAAAATTATATATTTTATTATAATTTAAAATAAATCTTTCAGCAGGACGGTTTACATGCATCGATAATAAAAAAATCCTCTGTATCACACAAACACCTCGTGTATTTTTAATGTATATATGTATGGATGTTTTTTTTCCTTAATATATTTTCATAAAAATATCCCTACCGCATGCGCTAATAAATAAAGATAATACTAAAAGCTAGAGTGCCCATTGTTTTGTATTTTATAGAAACATTTAATATTAAATAGTACGTAGCGTGTATATGTTATAGTATAAAGTTATTGAAGGGTAGACATTGATATCTAAATTCATATCGAAGGCTATTATAAACATTGACGTAAATACAATCATGGCATAAAATACAAAGCAACAGGCAGCAAATGAGTGTAGAGGCGAACGGTCCTTTAGTAATATAATGAGCGGTTAAACCTTCGCACTTCAAAAGCCTAATAGCTTCCAGTATCAAACCAGACTATTTATTAATTAGAGATGCTATTGTCATCGATATAGTTTGTTAAGGACGAGCGCACACCAAGCGCCCCACCGGCCGCGACGCTCGTTGCGTGCGAAGGCTCACTGGGACCGGTCGCATCCCGAAGCGAGTGATTACTTAAAAACGAGTCCTAAATCGCTATTGGCTTAGTTCCAACGCTACTGGTGCGGCGCACTGCTCCCCGTGTTGATACCTAGCGCATTGAACAGTTTCGACTTTAGGTTCATGCGAGGCTCGCTCGCCTGATTCGTGCCCTATAACGAGAAAACGAAAACAAAGCTCAACTAAAAAAAAATGCAAAAAAATATAAAAGAAGCGTGTACTTAAGTATAAATTATACAATACACATACAATGTGGTTGTGTGGCAGGTATAATTACATAGTATATGCGAATCGTGTGATACCGTTTTATGTATGATCCACGTGGTAAGCATATCGTGTGCTTGCGTAACATGTATAATTCACATGTAACGTTATTTGTGCTTGTGTTATAATATGTATAATTGCATATTATGTGTACGACACGCTGGTATGATGTGTATAATTACATATGCGCATCCCGTGTTTGTGTGCCCGATACGATTACACACTACTTACGCGCATCGTGTGCTTGTGTTATTCCCGTATGTACAACACAAAACGAAAAAGCTGTATACATGTGTGTACTAATATAAAATGTGTGTGAATTATTTGTACAATTAATAAACGATGCAATTGTTATTATTAAATTTCAATGTAATTCACCAAACTGTATACAGCTGATGACATCAAAATTTGTCTGTTAAGATGTAATACATAATGCCTTTTTATTATTCACACAAAAACTTTCATACATCTAGTATATTAATAATATCAATTGACAGTGCTTTATATAATAAAGTATATTAAAAAAATCAATAGACAGTGTTTTAATAATAAAATACATTGGTCAATTACTATACATATATTATTTATTACATTATAAATATAATAAGAATAATAACTGAGACAGCTGATACACAGAGAGCATTAAAAAATATACAACAGTAGATTTAAATGTCGTGTGAGGAATTATAGAAAGTTTATGTGGAGTAGATGTATAAACGATTTTAAATTTCAACAGCCACACAGTTTTGTAGCATTTGATAAAATGACGATTATGATAATAAAATAGCACAAATGAATGCGACGTCCGAGCAGCAACACAATATACAACTAAGCACGTGATAGACAGAGAAAGCGTCATACCTACTTTTATCATAGCGCCAAGAAGGGGGGTATATAAAATAATCATCAATGAGAGATATAGGTGAATCGAATTCAGGGCGTATATTTTCGTATCGGTTCAACGATATGTAAGCCGAGCTTACTTCTAGTTTAGCGGTAATAAAAAAACAATAGATTTTCAATGAAAGAATAGGTGGACCGAGATCAATCATGATCTGCCTATTTAAGTCCACTGTTAGACATAGGCCTCTCCAAAGGAATTTTTGCATATAATTCCTACGCTGGGCAAGCGGGTTGGGGAACGAATAAATGCACAAAACATTTTTGATATTATAAAATAATGTCTGACACGTTTGCGCAATCCCATACGTTTATAAGTCTCGTTTTACCGATACGTATAAACAATTATAAGTCCGGCCAAAATAAATTCGTTTCGACCGTATCATGGATCACTTAAGGCCAAGTGAACGGATTTTCCTGGTGGAGTACGTAGCACGCGCACCGCCGGTATGGTAAAACTAGTATAAAACTGTCAAAAAAAAGTACAAAACTGGTGCGATTCGTGTTGAAGGAGAACAAAATAACTGCTCAATTCTTGATACACTAACTTTTCTTCGCTCGATAGTATACGGCACCGTGACAAAAGATTACTTACATAGAAACACAACAGTGAATCAGCAACGGAATACAATAATTCGAATGAAAAGAAAGAAAAAAAGCACAAGCGATTCCTTGAAAGCCATTAAACATAAGCCTATAGACTGTCACACGCGAGCACGGTTCGGTGAACGATTTGTACAAAGAGACATTCCATCAACAGCGCTAGCCACGACGACAGTGCAACATCGCATACCTACAAAGTGTTCCTGAAGACGTACGGTCACAGCACATTCCAATACCCGTTTAGCGTGACATTCACGAGAGATGTTTGGGAAAATATCGACACACATCGTACAGTACATTTATTTCAATTTTGGACTACAGCGCCCGCTCACCATAATAATAACAGTTAAAATTGATTATTATGTATGAATCAATCAAAAGTGAATGAATCAATGAAAGGCGAAGTTTCGATATTTTTCCATCAACACGCGTTTTTAACGAACCGCCTGTTACTTTCCCCCGCACGAAACGTCGCAGATCTCTAGTGTGATCGTAGTGCACCAACAATAAATGTCAATAAAAGAATAGTTATTTTCGGTTACAATTCAACGTGGTCCACGTAGCTTCACGGAGTCGAACACCGTGTGCGATTTTAAGTAGTTCATATATATTACCTCTTTATTTATAGTATGAGCGTTTTTGCTATAGTTGGTTTTTTACTTTCGTAATACTAGAGATAGAGACAAAATAACAAATCAAAATGTAATTCACAATAACTTAAGGAGAATCAAAGTTGATAAATAACAATCAAACAAAAATAGGAATGTCGGTGTGGAATAATATTGCATCAATCCACTAGCGAAGAATTGCTTACTGAGGAGACGGGGAAGGGGTTGCACACGTTTTACCCTGATCATACCCTAATTACTAATGAAAATTCGAAATTATTAAGTATATCAATTTAAACAAGTTGCAACACATATCGCAAAATAATTACAAAAAAGGTTATTATTGAAGAACAATCGATCCTGGGAAGCTACGTGGTCACAAGTGCGCGCCTAACGTGTGCGGTGCGGCCGTGCCGTGCGGTGCGGCCGTGCGGTGCGGGGGGCGGGGCGCTAACCTCGTCGTGGTCGTGCGGCTCGGCGGCGGCGGGCGCGCGGGCGCGCGCGCGGCTCTGCTTCACGATGTCCAACGCCTAAAGTCACAGCACGCCTCGCTCGCTCACATGCTACATTGTACTCTATTGTACCTTCTGTTGTACGTTCATACAACCCTATACGACTATATTTCGCTATTTATTGTTGTATATTACGCAAGTGGTGTATGGGGGTCTGTAAAACAGGTTATAATAATCGGTTGCATTTGCATTTATTATCGAACAGGATCGAGTCTCGGACGCGTTGCTACCATTGAGCCTACTTTATGTTAATTCTTCTCGATCCTCATATCTTAAAATGTAATATCTATTTATTCGACATTTCAAAACAGCGTGTACCGATAGGAATCGACGAATAATTGCTTATAAATATC
This sequence comes from Jemadia pseudognetus, assembly GCA_018244755.1. Lineage (NCBI taxonomy): Eukaryota > Metazoa > Arthropoda > Insecta > Lepidoptera > Hesperiidae > Jemadia > Jemadia pseudognetus. The sequence goes on from DWTO01001327.1 coordinate 9,763, forward strand.
AATATTACATTACGAAACATCAATGACGAAATAATAATATCTTCACTTGGACTATTTTTCCAAAATGTACAGAAAAAAATATAATTGAAACCGTACATATTTTGTCATTGTGGAAGTAAAAAAAACTGGAATTAAACGCATTAAAACTTACATATAATATGTAAATATGTAACTAAGGATCCAATCTTAAATATATCTGAGCACAATCAGAATGTCTTACGTATGTACCCAACAATATTGTTTGTAATGTAACAATATTGTTATTTCATGCTTAAGTACTCGACATAAGCATGAAATAACAGTACTGCGGAGTAAGTTTGGACGCATGAGTGATAATATCAAATACAAGTACAGTAGGTGTCTTATATAACTTCAAGAGCTCATTATTGATTGATCTGAATCAGATACAATTAAATTATAACTTTCCTTGACTTTTTCAAACCTCAATTGACAATTATAATGACGCATGTAAATGGGCATTATATCAAATTCACTTATGAAATAAATACTGTATTAAATGTTGAAATGTAAATTAAATATAGGTATGTATTTTAAAATGTTTATTCTTGCGCTTGTATTACTGTCTACGAAATACAATATACATACATATAAATATGTTGATCAAAGTGCCTATATATACCGACCTCATACCTCATCCACATTTATAATACTCTACAGATAATAGGTAGTATTTATATTGATATAGACATTTCTATATCCGAGACAACAGTTCGAATACTAAATGAATATAATAAAACAAGTTTTTTTTAAATATACTTCCGTATTCATAAACGCTCATTATTAACACTACGTTTTGCCTCTCTTTCTCTCTCTCTCCCTCTTTCCGTGTCTTTCGCGTTCAGCGCATCTGATACACTTGTAAAAAAATACCATGATGAAAAAACAAAAAAAAAACCTCTGTGAAAACCTTAATTTAGTATAATAATATGTAGAATGTGAAATATTTTCATCAACCATTTAACACAGAATATATCCTTAAATGTTAATTATTATTAACATTTCTGTATCTTTCCATTGCGTTCCGTATGCGCATAAGGGCGGACTCGGGTCGGGCTTTATAGTGGAACAGCTGAGTATTGAGCGTTTATGAAAAAAGAAATGGGGCACTGTTTATTCGTTGTTTAAATATAGAGATGCAGTCAACCGTTACAAGACAGAGTATTCTACGTTTTGTATTAGTATAATATCGTAGATCATTCACGAGAACAATTGAGGATGCTGTTGTTTTATTGCCCTCGTGATTTTCGCCTGACTTACTTGCGGTACGTGCTGGGGTGGGCGGCGTGCACAAATGTATAGAAAAAAATACAATATTAAACACCATATTCACACGACAATAAAATAGAAGCGAAGTAGTTTCAAAACGAATACATACTTGTTAATAATTCTAATTGTGAATGTGGTATAAGTGGAAAAGATATTTAGTTAGTATTGTAATGTATCAAAACTACTCAATCATTATACGAGATAAAATAGTTTAAAAATATGCGAACACTAGAGTGGTTTTTACTTATACGTCTGGAAGAATCTAAAATATTAAGTTTACATACATATCAAGTGATAATTTTAAATGTGTATAAACGAGAAAAAAAACTGTTAAATAGCGTGAATGTTTAAGGTTAAAATGTATGCTTATGTATAAAAAAAACATTATTTCTATGGAAGTAAATAATTTTCGTAAAGAACAAACTAAAAAAAATCTTAAATGAAACTTGTATTTGTAAATTTATCATGGTGTGTTGAGAAATATGAATAGGTAGTATATTGTATTATGAAATAAGTCAGATTTTTCGTAAAGAAGTGTACCCTTTAAATACATATGTTATTCGTAAGATTAGGAATTCATAGCAGACACTCGTTCATGTCTAGTTCATTCATTCATTCGTTCATTCATTCATTCGTTCATTCATACCAATTGCAACCTATTTTAAACAAAGCTTAACTTTATAACAGATTAATTGAAAGGGAAAACCATTCACATCCGATGGTACACTTGGAATCTTCTAGACTAATTTACAAATTCAATATTTTTTAGAAGCATTCTCATCACGAGCGCTACGTCATCATGAGCATTAATGAGACCCAATGACAACAGCACGAGGTTACATCGTCTATCGAAGGGTTTACCATTGTGAGGCGTGTATCAATGTCCTACTTAACTGTTCATCTCTTTCTCTCTATCTCTATATTTGTCTCTCTCTCTCTCAACGCACGCGCGTACCTCCTTGCGGCTGCGCAGCGCGCAGTCCTCGAGCGTCTCGGCGGCCTCGTACTTGCCCTGGCGGCGGTACAGCGCGCCGAGGTTCTTCAGCGTGGTGGTGACGGTGGGCGAGTCCACCTGCCGCCGCGCCGCCCGTGGTGAGCATAACGTATCATATTAAATATTAAAATCGTGGAACATCTCCACAGCTAAGAAAGTAGGCTCGAAAAGAGCCTGTGTTATGGTAACCAGACAGACGGCCGATAAACTACGTATATACAAAGAACAAATACTAATGACCATCACAGAAAAATTTTTTTTCGGTAAGAATTAATCTCACATATCCCGCCTCAGCAGTCAGGTGCACAGGTTCCCCTGGGCCAACGGGCCAGTCTATATTAAATAGGGCCACATTATAACATCTTACAACCCTTTCTATTTCCTTTTATTTCTATTTCGTGTCATACATACACTGCCTAAAGATTGCTTATAAGACTAATAAAAGCAATCTTTATATAAGATTGCTTATAAGATTGGTTTGTATTACAAACTCAATGTCATCTTATTGCAATTAACGTTTGTCAGACGAGCGAAAATGTCTACATGATATGAATGAACAAATACTAACGTGGTTTAATTTAACTGTTAGATTTTATACACACACCTTGGCAGCCTTGTGCCAGCCGCCGTACTCGCCGTACGGAGCGTTCTCCTTCTGCAAGTGCTTGTTCTCTTCGCGCTCCTCCGCCACCTGCCAGATCGGCTTGTTGTCACCTGTGACACGCGTCAATTGTATGTATTAAAACAAAATTAAATATGCTTTGTTAAATGTACCTACAACACCAAATAACACAAACTGTACTGTCCCGTTATAGAAAGCAGAATACTATTTTACTAATCGTAATATTCTCCTTGGAACAACAAAAATATCTATCAAATATAGAATATACAGATAGTACTGTACATTAAGTAAAGGTTGCGTAATTTAAAAAAATTAAAGGTATAATGAAACATTGGTAAATAGTCGTAAACAAATAATAACTAACACTAAAAAAAACACTGTAAAAAAGCAGAAAAAATTAAATCAACATGTGACACAAGTCGGGAAGGTGTGACACAATTGGTAGATTCAAAGAGAAAAATAAAAAAGAAACAATAACCGGTACATACATTCGCATTAAGAATAGTAAGAGTCTATTATCTATGGTCCTTTCCTACCTGTGCCACACTTGAAACATATTCCAAACTTGTGTCACTCACCTATTCAAACCAGTATACGCATATAACATGCACATCCCTCGCACGTAAAACAAGGGGGAAACAAACTGAATCAAAACAAACAAACAAAAAATAATACATAAAATACTTTACAATAATTATTTAATATAGATTTCATAAAATAAATCGATATGCGATTGAACATTTCATACATTATTCAACAGTACAATATGGTAAGACACTGTGTAAATACAATTAATATAAAAATAATTAACGACTGCGAAGCGCCAGCCGACGATGCAAGCCTCACAAACTATAGCAGCGTAAGCTTCGATAGCACAACAAGATAACTTAAAAACTAATGTTTATGCGAGACTTTTTTTTACTCTACTTTGGCAACACACAATTCTAATACATGGTATAGTTAAAAATAGATTTCACTTCGGCATAAGATTAAAAATAATTATAAACAAAAGGAAGCATTATCTTATATAAGTTAAGTTGCTGATGTCCCGGCCTCTGAGCATTCACTACACACTGTTGCCTTTGAAAAATCCTACAGGAATGCCCGCTATAATACATATATTTATGTTTTACCGCACTAATACTAATTTCCAAAATAACCTCAAAAATATTCCTCAATAAATAATAATGTATTACTGAATGTATAAATTCGAGCTCCAAATAGGGAAACGATTAACTCGTTCAGTCATCAGTTCAGCCTTAGAATTATATGAGCCTTATAAACTGTATTATCCATGTAATTAATTGAAAAAAAAAACTTTTTCACGACATTTGCACTGGCAACTTTAATAAGACAGGCGAATGAAAGCTAAAAAACAGTAACGTCATCGTTTTATATAGATAAAAAAAACTTGCGTTAACTATATCTTGAGCTACCATTGTTATAAATTGTCCTATATTTCTCCAATTTGAAACACACTTTTTATATTTACGTACTTTCTACTATAACATTCGTCCAATTTCCTTTTACAACCCGCAAAAGGCAATAGAGATTGCTATGTGTATATTATAAAAACGAACTTGACTGAATGAAACTTTAGCTCCAACGTCAAGGTTCAAATTAATATATTTATTTTATTATGTATCATACTTTTTACTATAAATAAACCTAAAACAAAAAAAATATTGGTTGTTAATAGAAGTTCATTAAAATCTTTGTAAGTCAATTAAAAAAAATTACATGTTTCTTATCTCAATGTGATATTTAACAATTTAATCAAAGGCACTTAACAAATTGCATGTTTGTGTTACAGGTTTAGTTCTAAAAGTAATGAAGAACTCTGTCATTAATAGCCATCAAACCTTTTAAACTTCGCCCATAAACAACACATGTCCATCATATTTTTTTCAAGTTCCATACAAAAAGAATCATTAACATTGAATAATAAATTAAAAAATAACCAGTAAACAAAAGATGATTCATAAAACTTGTGTTAATTATTTTCGCATATTATATAACTGCCATATTAAGTTCTACATAATTAATCCACTCCAATTCAAATCCAAAGGCAAGGTCAAACATACTAAGACTATGAAGAAACAAATAACATTCGAGTATTCACCAAATGCAAAATAAGAGATCTCCGGGAAGGAACAGACACCACTGTCACATAGAAAGTTGTAATGTATAGCTAACTTAATTAAATCATGCATTTTTTTGTCATTTAACTTTATTTCACTAGCTACTATTTACAAAAAAATCACAATGTAATATTATAATATCGCTTATATAAACTTCACCATCAAAATCCTAAAAGCATAATAAATGAAAAATGGTATTCAGTGTAAATAAATTATATTGTATGAATAAATAAATAATTTTCCATTGTCACTTATCTATGGTTAACTGCTAATAGGATTTTGAGCTTTGGCCTTTATTCACTTGTATTTTTTACTTTAAATCAACCACCATTACAGAGTAAATGAATGACAAATTAAATTTTATAAGGGCACAATGATAAAAATATTGCAATGAATAACTTGTCTTCATAATATAAACAGTTATTTTATTGACAGTTGACCAACAGGTCAACTGTTCATTTTTTATATTCCATGTGACAACAATGGCCCGAAAATTGATAAATGACCAGTATCACTGGCAAATAATTACTTAAAAACACTATAATAAAAAAATATTAGTTCAATTTTTATACGAAATATCATTCACATTATATTAAAATTTACAGAATGATAAATATACGCTACTTTTGAAGCAGTGCATGTCACTATAAATTCAATTACTATTTTAATAAAAAACTTAAAATACACAGCCATGTAAATAGATGATGAGCAAGTAACGTGCTCAAAAACATCATAGCCTCGTGTGTATACGAAAACAAAGAAAGACGCTAGTATATTGTATAGTAAATTTATCATTCATGTACCTCACACTGATATAATATTTCAATAATAACAGTTTTAGCTGAACAGTCAATAGTAAAAAATATTATATGTTTGAATAGGAATGTAGACATTGCACTTCTCCTGACAGGATTAGTCCGAAGACATTTTAAAACGTGCAGGGTTGTTTTGTTATTTTTTGGGTTTTTTTAGTGACGCTATATACTCTGAAACGGTAAACAAAAACATAATATAATAACAAAGCAGACAAATTAGAAAAAAAAATTTACATACAAAAAATAAACTGAAATAAATAGCAATTTCCCCATTCCATAATGCAATAAACAAAAATAGCACAGGTTTTCAATTCAAAGTAAAAAATAATTTTCAAAAGTATTAATATATTTTTGATCTGTTGCTTCCCCTTGGCGTAATCAGATAGGCTTTGGTGTAATCCCTTTGAATGTAACATTATCACATCGGTAATTTGTGGCCAAATGACTCATAATAAAATTAAACGCCAATAAAAAACCTAGAGTTAATATAAATCACAGACGTAAAAAAAAATTCTTTACCCTAATACAATAGTATGTACAATCTCTAAGCATTTAAATCCCATTATGTACATATATACAGATTACTACTCCTGTATGGAAAATCGTAAAGCTCTATAGAATTAAGTCTCAGTGAGTATGAAAAATGTTTATATCATTTAAATTAGCATAGAAGTTTGGAAATGGAATTATACCAAAACTGTTTAACATGTAACTATTATTATTACTCACTCCAAAATGAATGAGAGATTTATATTAAAACCTAGATACAAAGCAGGACACAGGGTGTAAAACGTTAGCCTTGGTGTATGACAGTTGAATAATAAGCAACACTTCACTAGGGGTGCGTTCCACTAACCATTCACAATGATCACGCTAACGACCACGGGTTTTACCGTTCCACTAAGGCGCGAGCGTTGAAATCGTAAACCCAAGTGGAATGGGTTATGGGGGCGTTTTGAGCGTT
>DWTO01001328.1:0-16584 GCA_018244755.1 Jemadia pseudognetus
GACACAAGACTGGAATTGGTATAAAGATGCCTTACACGTTCGTAAACATTCAAATATATTTTCATACCAAATTTATGATATATTAAGAACACGTTTTAAAATAATCCTTTAAAATCTGCTCGTTCAGAACTAGGACCTGTTGAACCATATCGTAGATTCATACTCGTACGTCAGTCTCATACAATAAAGTTATAGATTATCGTTCAGAATATTACCAACAGAAACTATAATAAAACTATTAACGTCAGTATTTTTTTTTGTGCTGAAAAAAACTTACGTATACTAATTTTCACAATAATAAAACGAATACATACTTATCTGCAACTAAGAAATTAATCCTTGAAAACTTCTATATACTTATCATCACTCAAGTGATAGTAAAATAACAGTTGAACTATTGTAACTCGTAGAACACTTTTATTTAGTCTCATACATAACCGTCTTCCACAACAAAGTAAATTATTGCATCGAGGTACCGCTTCCGCTGAAAATTCCAGTACTATACAAGAAAATCGAGGAAGAAACTACTTTTACTTCAGGCCACTTCCATCGTAACGATCGTAAAATAGATGCTAGTAGGTGTAATAAACTGGTATTATGATCTTGTTGTGACAGGGGGACAGTATAAGTACTCTACAGGTACTGATATTACGAACAGTTGTTAATAAGAAGATGTTGACTCATATTGTTATGTATATACCTTTATCAAACCACAAGAAGGACATAACAAATCACGAGAAGGAAATAAAGCTTTATTTGAAGAAAATATATTTACTGATAGCCATTATAAATCAATAAATTGTCGTTCCCCGGAGAATCGAAAGGCCTGCATTTCATCTAATACCGCTTGTTTAATATTACCCCTAGTTACTCGAATGGTCCTTAATTCAAAAATGTTTCTTCAAATTGTTATCTTACGTGAAGAGAGTAGGAAAAGAGCAGATAGCTCTCTCAAGTACCCACTGGCACCTGTGTAAAGCTGCAGTCTATCTCGAACAATAGTGTATAAAAATATTTTTTGCACCAGTTCCTAGAAGTTGTTAATAGGACTATTAATTACTATTGATTGGTGACTGGACATGAGTAGGATCCTCAGTAACTTTCGTTCAGTTAGTACATAAATACAACTTGTTAGTATCTGTTTTAGAAAAATCATGATATAAACCTGGTTTGGTAATGTATTCTTCTTCTGTCTTAAGAAAGGGTAGAATGATCAATCACCCATATAAATGTTAGTACTCAGTCAGATTATTCGTTCACTTGGTTGATGAAATATACCTATGTACTACCCATTAAAGGGGCCCGGGATGTGTGTACTTCTCCTTGTCCCTCCAGTGCCCAGTGGAAAACCTACATTTTTAAATTAACAAGTTCTACAAATACGAGTTAAATAAAACAATTATAAGTGTTTCAAAACCAAATAATCTCAAGATACTGCAGTTCTCTAAATTTATTATTCGAGAAAGTTTTGATGCAACCGCTAAATGTTTAATGACGTCACGAAGAAATCGGAATTCGTAATTCCTTGAACTCCCTTGGAGATTCAAACTTTAGATCTCGAGGGCTGAAATAACTGGAAATTCTTCACTCTAAATCCGTATCTAACATTTTGTTTTATTCGATGAAGACACGGACGTACCCAAGTTTAATCTTACGAATTTACGACTTTTACGAGTGGCCGAATCCACTTATAAGTTATTTTTGCTGCTGCAGCAAAGTTTGCAGCTTTATGTCCTGATTGAATTCTGTGCCAAAATTGCGACACGTTTCAACTCAGCATTTAATTTTAAGAGTAATATTGATTTTGATTGAACTCAGGTAAGGACCTACACCTATATGTAACTTCCTATCTATGTACCTACTATGGTTTAACACTCCATTCCCGTTTAATACTTCCAAATATTGCTTCCACATTATGATACTCATAGACATGTTGTTGTGATGGCATTAAGAAAATCCTGTTATATCGTCAATGCAGACTTACATAGGAAAAATATTATAGAAGTATATTGCACTTTAACCGCTTGTTATTCCCCACACACAAATTTGACGTTTATAATAATTATGTACACCTTATATTTAAATCACGTAATGTTTGATCATTACAAACTCAAACCTGGTTCATTTATATCTCGTAACTACTGGCTATTAGTTGGCAATTTCTGCATCGAAAAGTTAACTGGCGAAGATTACAGCATAGAATTTAATAGCACTAAATCGTGCAGAATTTACAGATCAAGTGATGCTTGTTAAAGTTTATAAGGCTACTACGTATTTATTAGTTAAGCGATGTGCAATATGTAGTACACATGAAGTAATACATGGGTATTCAGCAAGATGGCAATAAAAGAGCTCGTGTTATGGTACTCAGACGGCTGATAATCCACATAAATACATGTAAATATATAATTATATCGATTATTTACACCCAAACAACAAATACTTGTCCTCATCACACAAATATTTATTTTAGGCGGGAATCAAACCCACGACCGCCGGCGCGACTGTCAGGTTCACTAACCGCTACACCAACGGGTCAGTCGTTATAAATGTAGTGTATTTAAAAGTTTTACCAAACTGGTACTTACGCAGCGCAGATCTTCAGATTTATTGGGTAATCTAATTATAAATGTTCGACAAGTATTCATTTATACTGTTATTATATTTAAGTAATGAGAATGATTATCAGTGCTGCCTATTGACAAATGCAGCATTGAACAAGATCAATTAATATTACTGATAGAATATACCAAAGCTTGTTACGAAAACTGCTCATAACCGTTTAATTTTAATTCAACATTTAAGTCACGTTGCATTGTAAACATACAATGCACTTGCCGTCAAGATCCTCTAATTTATGACTAAACTGTCCTTGGAAACGAACCAGTAACTTTACGTCCTTGTTTATAATTTCAAATCAGATATAACCAGCGCGAGGCGGATCTAACCGTTCCGAACCGCCCCGAACTGGATTACAACCGGGACGTACTGGAATAGAAAACGGATTAGTCCGGTAAAGTTTCGCGCATGGTTCCGCTGATTTAGAAACTTGTTCATGTTTGTTTCTTGAGATATCAGTCGGCATTCTGCTGGGGATAAGTTCGCTAATTTATGTAGAAGGAGTTGAATATTTAATATAGGCGGGTGGACATACTGGATGCCAATCGATTTGCCATATAATTGTATCGTTCAAGGTAAAAAGGACGATCTAAGATAACGTTTTATTAAAGTATGAATTTTTTGGTTTCTATTTAAAAGTTATAACAATTTTTTACCTAAGGTAACAATTTGAAAATTTACAGTGCTGTTAAACTTAAATATATCTTATGAAGCTTAGTTCGAATAGTCTTAAATATAATAGTTGAATTTAACCAGAGAGTTACAGACTAAAGAATGCAACTTGCAACAATGTACTATATTTCATCAAATAAAAAAGTAATAATGTCCATAAATAGTCGTCCGGTACTTATTGACAACCCCCACAAAATTTTAATAGACTTGCCGCCATAATATTTAAATACAAAGTCGTATATTTTCAAATAAACAATTGAACCTCCAACCGTAAAACGTTTAACTTTGACGCAAACTAAACTCTTGAACGCGACGCGCAAACCGTGAAAGTTTTATCTATTCAGAGGCAATATTATTATATATCATCCATTAAGATTGTTCAACCTCTGAAAACACTAGCTTCTCAAAATACTCACTTGCTAAGGTACTGTGACCATAGGTAACGAGAAATATAAGCAAGTATATCATACTGATAGGATTAGCTGAAATAAATATCAATAAAACAGATATTTTGTAAGAATAGCTGCACTTTTTTGTACACCAAAATGATAACTTGTAATTTAAATACATATCAGGCAAGAGAACAATAAAGTTATAAAAATGGAAGAGACTATTCATTAGATAGGCAAGAGGTAAAATTTAACGGGACGCGCTTGGACAAGAGCAGTCCGTGAAAGAGAGAAATGGAAATAATTTCCATGTCCAAATGCTTTTAACAATAAAAGAGATACAGAGTTGTTGCCGAAAAATTAAAACTGAAACGTTTGCCTCAATAAAGTTTATTTAGATTACTGTATTTCAAATATGCTTCTGAGTTTGATTCGTTAGTCTATTAGGTTTTTCTATCTCGGATTTTGTAGTTTAAATTTCTGGTAGTGGTTCGGAATCGGACTTTGTATTCGACATAATCTATATGGTTATCACCTATTTCATTATTGGATGTAAACATAACTTGTGAAACGTAAATAACTACACTTCTCTGACTAGCTATTCGGGGATTATACGGGTGATGTTACAGTTTTGTAACAAAATACTGTGTTATTTTCTTGTTAAATATTCGACTTCTTTCTCATAGCAATCTCGCTGCTAGTGAAAGAAGTGTCTTAGTGCAAATATCGACAGACGGAAGTTCAGTTTATCTTTGTCGCGGTCGACGCTTTATAAAATCACCTGTGAATAGACTACTACTTCTATCTTTGCTGCGAAATGTTCTTCTCCACATAATAGTATATATTTCTTTTCCATTTTGTTTTCGAATCGGGCTATTATTATGTTTCGTTTTGAATATTAGTATTAGTTAACGTCTTCATTCTATTTAAAGGAAATGCAATAATATCTTTAACAATAAGTATGCCTACAATAATGGGATTAAATATATCTTTTGTAATTTTCCGTCAATTAAGGATTATAAAGCAAATTTCGCTTGAAATTTAGTTTTATTATTTTTAATTGGTTTGGAGTATTCAGTATCTAAGAACATTTTCGTCAAAATTGCTGCCCTTTTTGGAATAAAATTCTTTTTTTTATCGTGGAACGTATGTTGTATTATATTATTTATTATTTATATTATATTATTAGTATATAATTAGACAACAGTAGCATATCTTTATTTCGTTTTAAATATTCACTATAGCATACCAAAGTTTTCTATTCACAAACGTGACGCGTTTATAAATCATACCTAGTGGTAGTTTGCAAGCAAGCCTTGAGTCATTAATGTGCGAACGCCGTCATTCCTGAAATGAGTGACCGTCAGTGGCAAATTATCACGAGTCTTCCATCATAACATATTACGCCAATCAATCGATCCAGGTCATTTTCAGATAACAGTCTTTATACCAGCAATAAGAGGATGAGGACAATTTAAAAGCATTCGACAACCGTGTTTCCAACTAACCAGTACTCCATTAATGCAGTTCCTTGGCACAATATATTTTTTACTCTATCAAGGATCGTTATTTCCTTTTTTACCTTTTATATAGTAACATTTTATACGTTGATTATCTTTCATTGTACTTTTATGTGCAGTAACTACCACCTTCATAACTCGGAGATATGATACCATTTCTCTAAAGCCTTGTCCATTATTCAGTAGCGCACTCTTTCAACAGATGGGTAGTATCTTACCTCTAAAACTATCTTGTTATCTCTCTTTGTTTTTCTCTGCGGCTTTGTTAAGGAAATGAAATATTTCTGTTGGGTTAATATTATTTCATTACAATAATTTATATGTCGGATACATGATATGCTATAATTCAACAAATGTATTTCAAAAGCTTTGAATATACAATTCGGGTAGGTACACTGTATAGTCTATAAACGTTATAATACACAGATGGCTCTTCTTGAAGTTCAAAGTTATTAACTCGATATATCAAAATTATACATTAACACTGTACTCAGAACTGAAACTAAAATATGTAGTTTCACTTAAAAATCACAGCATTAACATGGAAGATAGAAACTACAGATGTTATTCACACGAATTCACATGCCAAGTTGGTGGAGAAGCAACCGCGTGTAAATTAATTACTACACTGTAATTAGATGTGTTATCTTCAAAGGATGTAATATAATAGGGTTTTCAGATAGCGAGGTAAATTTTATCTGTTTTATAACATTTTATTCGCTGTAGAGGGATTATTATAATTATTTAGTATGCGATAATAATAAGTTATTTCATTTGTAAAAAAATGATCAAAAGCAATGTTTTAGGCGGTAGAAATTATTTCAATATATCTATTCTCTCCTATACGTTTATTTTACAAAACATGTCTTTATTCTTTTAATTTCTTAAACAATGTCGCACGATATTCTAAACAATACAAGCCCGTATATACCTCCCTGAGATATACCCCAAACCACTAGACGTTGCTAACCCCACCGACTTCCGTTGCTACTGCGGTTGTGAGAAACATTCCCGTGGATTAAATTACAGTCTGCACTGCTATCGAGATGCAGACTTGTCTGGTGAATAAGGGCGTCAAGACCGGTAATCACATTGTCGAACGCCAATCTTAGATCCACATACGTGAAGAAAAATGATGTAGTTATTAACTTTTTGTTCTTCTAATATTCATTATGTGTATAGAATTTATTTTGGAGCGATCATAGAGTTTTGGTAGTAAAATAAAACGGTGTTCTGTACTGGAATTACTAGTTGACGCAACAGTAATATTATTTTAATGACATTGCAGCTATAAAAACAGAAGCAATCCACGAAATTCGGCAACTAAGTCGTAAATACACGAAGTTCCCGCAGCTTCGCGGCCGAATTATGAAATTTAACCGAGACCGGGATCGGTCGAACGGATACGAATATCAAAAGTTTACGAGCAACTTGGTGAAAGTTTCCAAGTCGCAACTCCAACCGCGCCAGACCGCCGCGGGTTTGAAAAATGAATTGTCTGCACTTCAAATATATGGTCTTAGTTGTGAAGCAGGGAGAAATATGAAAACTCTGACCAAATCTCTAATACAGCACCATTTTCAAATACGAGTACCTCACAAACAAAGGCTCTTTAAATCGTGGATGTTGTTGCTATAAGCTGTAAAAATGATTACCATTCGTTCTCACTTGAATTATTTTCATACACATATAACATCTATATAACGAGTTTAATAAGAGCTGTATTAGTCCTAACACAAATCCCATTAAAGGCGTCTAATGCTATTAAAGATATTCGTCCGTATAAGACGTCTATTTTGAATAAAATTTAATCAAAATCAGTTAACTAATAGAAAATTCATAGGAATTCATAAAATAGAATCTAGCTTACAAAGCAAGTGTCAAGTAAGACCAGAACAGACACTATTTATAGCCGTTCATAAAATGTAAAACGCAACGCAAATACCTCAGCGTATTCGTATGTAAGCAGAATTTAGAGGACTCTAAGTAACAAGTTTATGGGCGACGTGGCGTCTACAAACGAATGGAAAATCATATCAACCCAAGTACATCTTAATATTGTAGACGTAAAACTTTGTTTGATGAAATTATTGAAGCGCCTTTTCTTCGACTTGCTAAAGCAAACTACTCGGCATCTTGAGTAGAATTTTATGAAGATACCATATTAACATTCCCGCTCCGTTTCGTTATTCAATGAAAGTCCGATGAAGAATTCTTTGATGTCGCAATAGTAAATGAATTCCTTTTCTATTGCAACATCAAATTAATTCTTGGGTGTTATTTAAGAACTTTAGCTAGTTTTTTGATGATTCCATAAGTCGATACTTTTATTTTGGGTTACAAATGGGTTACATGAATCCTAGTTAACGAAATTCTTGGAAACGTTGTGCTACTGAACCATAACTATAAATATTATTGGTAGATGAGATTTTTATCAAATATTCCCCTATTTTTAACGACAATTACTTTTATGTAACCATATTGTTTTGTGACGTATTTAACGTAATATATGTATAATTACTATAATTCTGTTTTTTGCTCACAAGAATATGAAGTGAATAATTTTGAATAAAAATAAATGAATAAATTATAAATTAATTAAGAAAATTATAAATAATCATAAATAAAAAGCTATGAATAAGAGTTAAAAAATTCTTCTATCTCTTAGTTGATACAGAAAGGTAGAAACAATGATAATGAAAGACTTTTTAAAAGTTTACTGGCCTCTACTCTATTTAAATTTGTCCCAGTTTGGAAATGTCCTTCCAAGTTTCGTGTCTGAGACGACGTGGGTGAATTCAATCTTGGGTTTGGTTACTTACATTTCATGGTACTGGTAGCACGTATATTACGGAGGATGTGACATTCAAAGAGCAAAACAGAAATATTGTTAGTGATTTAATTTGCTTAGTAATTAGTATTAAATTACTCACATAATGTTATGGATGACGCTATTGTAACACCATATTTAATTTGGTTGTATGTAGTACCAAGGGCAATAAGAATTTCCTTTAGTGCCTTAAGAATAATAATAGAGCAATAAGAATTTCCTTTAATTCATTTTTTTCCGTTTTGGAATATTTATTCAAATTAGGTACTGTGTTTATAGTGGAAAGAAATATTTTTGTAATTCACACATTGATTTCAAATAAAAAAATATTATCGAATAAGCAAATATAATAAGTCACTCGCCATAAGTCCTAAAAGGCCTTGTACAAGAACTTCGAACGATGCAAGCTCGTACCTACAGCGCTAGGACAAGTAGCGCACACTAATCATATGCAAAGTGATCATTGAGCATGCGGCGTGCATGTGCACGACTCCACTACAGTTAGGGATATGACACTTGAATTGATGCTAGCATGTGGTGTGATGTTATTATGCTATGTATGTTTTACGTTACTTTTGCATTTATTGAATAACAATTGAATTGTTTCCGCGATATTGTTTTGTCGTTGCGATTTTTTCGCGAAATGTTTAACATTATTTACCATACATATTACATTTATGGTTATATTCACATATGTTATGAAAAGTATGTGTTAATATTTTTAATACTATCAGAATATTCTGGTATGGCTGTCTTTGGTCACCCACTTCTATCAATATACCAAGTATGCATCTTAACGCAAATTGTGTTTTGGGACTGGGCTCTATATAGGTTAAAACCACGAATTGGAAATAATTTTAAAGCAGTAAGCATAAATATTATCATCATGAATGTAATTATAGATTCGCTGTTGCACACATGCCTCTTCACAGAACTAGAAGTGAAATGACCACAAACTCCCAGCTAGGTCACGTTCGTACTAGTAAGTAGATTTTCGTGCCTTAGAGAATACTGTAGAGATGTCCAACGTATGTACTCGTAGGTATCCTTGTTAGTCTGTACGTTTATTGTTTCTCCACTGCAGCGAGTGACATTTAATATCTAAAAAGCACATATTTACTCATAACTTGGTACGCGTATAGTCGCAGGTGCTTGTCAGTATTCGAACGCCAGACTCCCACAGAGGAAGCTAAAACCTTGGCACTGTATTATCACGCTATATGTAGTTTACTGCAATATTAAGTATATTGCATTATTGCATATTAAAAACGCATTATTATTTAATATTTGATCATTCAAATGCCTGCCTCTTCGGGAATTACAGTCGTGATGTTACGTTCAAAATGCAAATCAACTGTAAAACTATCAATTTTACTCAGCATTTTCCAGATTTATATGTATAAGGAGGTAATAATAAATTGTAACTCTGTACTGAATACAGACGCCAAAAAGTACTGTGTTGGTACCAATGCAAGAGTATCAGTGGCCCATCAGCAACCGCGAAAACATCAACACAATGAGATCGAAGAGGACACTCCTATACTCGTATATATTTTTCTTGATCGTTATATACGTGCTGAGGCACGGGTCCATTCTCATTTTATACTTTCCTTTGGCCGATGTCAAGTTCACTTTAAGATATTTTCAATACGACAGGACAGTGGCGCTGCTACATTAAAAGCTTGGAGCTCTCAGAATTTGAGACTTTTCGCATTAACTGCTGAGTATTTATTTACTTTTAAAGACTGAAACGGTTTTATATACATATATGCTTTTCTTAGGTACTTTTATTGCATGAAAGAATGCTTTTTTCCCTATTTATATCGCTATAAAAGTAATGCATGCAATAAATAGATGACTTTTATATTACTTACAGTGATGATCTCGAAGTGTAACCAATAGTCTACTCTGGCTGTTGACATTGGTCTTTGTTATTTAACTTACTGTCACATAAATTACACTCATAAATAACAAAAATAAAGTTAAACGATTGATCTTAAACCCACAGTGTTGTCAACTCTATTTTTATATAAACAAAATGTAGTATAAGTTTAAATTAAAAAATGACAAAGTAATAAATTGAGAAACAGAAATCTACAGTTCTGGCATTACGAAATAAAAACGTCAAATCCATCAAATAATATCCATCCATAGATATTTGTTTTGCACTTTCCTTTCTATTGTATATTCACGGCATGTTCGCTTCTCATTTCTTCATACAAATAAACACCAGATCTATTTGCCGTTTCGCTACGTTTAGCAGTGAAAGCTCGACGGAGTATACAAAATCAGCATTCCTCGCGACTCTCTCAGGTACACGGACGGCCGGAGAAAACATCTGACGAACCCTTTACTTGAACAAAGTCGCCGACTATGCTCGTTTCATTCTTGAACAATCGTCTGGCCAAGGACCTTGTAATCGATATAACATGAATAATTCCCGTCTCCCCCCCACTGCCCTGTTCTGTTCGAGTTGTATCCAGAGGGAGAGTACCGGGAGACACGACATTATTTGTAAAGCAAAATGACTAACAATAAGCCTGGAAATATGTAGATACTGGAGACTAGTTAGCTTAGAGCGCTACGACGTAGGGAAGAAAGCTTCAGCACCGACGCTTTTGGAAGCTTAGTATATGTTACAACTACGATATATTAGCGATTTTCACAAGAACTTCCTTTCAATCGTATTATTTTTTAGTGTACCTACTACATATATTGGTACCTATATATTAATATTTGTCTGCCTCGTTGGTCGTGTTGGTTGCAAGTGCGACTGCCGATCGGGAGGTCCCGGGTTCGATTCCCGGGTCGAACTATAAAAATGTTCTAATTTAGATTTTCTAGTAGTGGTTCGGAGTCTGGATATGAGCCCGATGCATGGCGATAGGCTCAACACATATTCCATATTGGGACGTAAACGTAACTGGTGAAACGTGGGAGTGTTCTACATTCCTCTGCCTACCTCTTCGGGAATTACAGGCGTGAAGTTACGTACGTATCTCGGAGAAACCGTGCACTGCAGTGTTGTAGGCAACGTTGTACGTTATACCCAAATATTGGCAGCTGTTGGATGCGAAGGGCTCAAGACCGAGGTCAGTGGCGTGCTATTGGAGAGGCCTATCCAGCAGTGGACCACTACAGATTGATGATGACGAGGCCCTTATTACAGTTAGAGTAAATAGACCTTACGTAAAAGCTTACCTGTGGAGCTGCGGTAGTGGTGGTGGTGGCTTTCCCCTTGGTCAAGAGACCTCTTTTGAGGAGTCCCCGCGAAGCCGCCGGCCGGGCCTCTCCGTCGTCTTGCGCACGCGCAGACGCCTGCCATGCCACGCACGCAAAGAATACGATTCTGAAAATTATATCCCCGCATTTTATTTATGCTTCAATATAATATTTTTACGTGCAACACAAGTCCAGTATACATTTCAGTAAAGTAATAACTTATATAGCATATAAATTCACCGCTAATATTAGTACAATATTCTATTCATATATGTACCTATACATTAAGATATATTACTAATAATGTAAATTAAGTAATTATAACACCAATAGGGTACATATCAATATGTTTATATTAAAAGTTATATTATTGCCACGTACATTAGTGTGTCTACGATTGGCAATGTATTCAAATGAATATTGGTAGTGAATAAAAATCTGATGCAACAATTGAGTATCTGTAAATACTTTATATAACACGCTGTGGTGCCTCCGCTTTAAATATACAAAATGTCAGGGATGTCTATTATAAGTGTGCAGTTACGCAGTCCGTAGTCGACACACGATTCCACTAGAGCTAGGTATGCTTAAATTGTCTAAAAGATAATACGTATATGCGAATCGAGTTTTTGTCAGGTGTGTCCTTGTACCTTTAACCTTTATAAGTCAAATCAATACCTCAGCTACACATGGAAGTGTGTAATTATAAAATAACTTATGTTAACGTGTTGCTAAATTGAATTACCCACTGCTCGTGTGCCGCACGATAAATTGCGGCCAACGTATTTTAATATCCGAGATTTGTTATCGTATCTTCGTATCTTCTATCATTTTAGTATAATTGTAACTCAAATAATTATCCTGTTAGTTGCATCGATTATAAAACGACAGAAATATGTCAAGGTTTACGTGCCCGGTCAATATGATCATAACTTTTGCTAATGATCGGAGCGACGAATTAATTAAAGAATGTTTATTTCCGCATTCATTTCAGGCATTTGTCATAATTTATTTAAATATCAAATACTATTATTAAACAAATCATCATGCAGATTTGGTGAATGTCGTGCCTGGTTGGCTCAGCGCAGCGCTTCGGAAACCGTGTGCGTGAGAGCACACGGCGGCGGTCGTTAAAGGTCAACGCGTTTCTTTATAGTTGTTAGATAGTTGAGTAACAGCTCCTCTCACAGGGCCGGGTCAGGTGGACGGCTAGACAAGTTCCGCATCCGCTTCCGACCACAACTTAGCAGCTACCCAATAACCGTACTTTATTCAACATAAGTTTTTATCTGGCAGGGCGAAATGTATGCACTCCTCGTACTTGTTTTGATATATCACAATTACTAAGCGCCTCGCCGCGGCATTTTATCGCTACGTGCACATATTGTACTCGTAGATTTCCTAGCGACAGGCGAGTAGAGAACTTTCGATGCGCATTGTACATATTGGAAATCGTGAATTTACCGAGTCGAGTCACGCCGGAAAAAGTGCAACTTTCTATATTAGTATATATACAAGGAGGCGCGCGAGCGGGTGCTCCGAATGTGTAATTGCAACCTCAAATCACAGCAAGGTCAGTCGGGCAAAAACCAGAAGTGGTAAGAATTGGGCGACCTCGTAAGGCAATGCGGCAGTCGCCCGTCGCCTCTCCGCACCACCTCGCCCACCGTATCAGTACACGCACTTTTGAACAGCCATTCCTCATTCCACGTTAACATTGTCTACTATACAAAATACTAAGTACTGTTTACTTTAGCAGCAGCTACCTACATTGATAACAGGTGTTTCTAGTTTAACTGATCACTCCAAAAAAGTGTAGGTAACATCAATAACACAAAGAAACGAGTTGAACAGTAAGCATGTTACTAGTTGTAGCGTATAGCCTCTCGTAATGTGCATCGGTTCGAGCTGCTTCTTTTTCTGGCGATTTTATAGAATAAATTACAACATCCATGAGAAGCTCCTTGGCGATAATTCTCACAACAGTGGATGTGCAAGATAGGTTGAGCAACAAATGAATGTAATGGAAACAATGAAACGTAATGAGGGCAGAGGTAAGAGAGATTCTCCTCGATCGCGATTTTTTTATCATATTATGCAATACACGTTGTAAGTTAAAAAAAGAAACTATGAAATATCAATACAAAACACTCGTGAGTCCCTCTATCTTATAGGCAAATGTCAATCGTCTGGTTGCGCAACGTTGTTTATTACAAAATATCTGTATGTTTGCCGCAACGCTAGCTAGCAACGTTGGGTAAGTGGTATTTTTGAGTGCATCTTCAACCAGTCGTGCATGCATTTGTGAGTGAATGTAGCTGCGACACCTGCCCAAATAATCGCTTAACATTTTCACGTCCAATACTTTGTGCTATTTTACAGCTTCATAACTATATAGGTATATACGTAAAGATGATAATTATACATTTCTCAAAACATTATTTGGTATTTAATGTTACTATGCGTCACTAATCTTCAGTTATTTTATACAATGTCTGCGTTCAGTTGTACCTACGTGCGTCCATAAGATTTTGTATCAATTAAACAAGTACGACTGGGCACTAGTAGTCTAGGAGTCCTCGAAATCTATCAAGACGTGAATTGTAACAGAATTTTAATACGTAATCTTTATTAATTGAGGCCAACAACTGGAAGTGATTGCATTCATTATGGCTAGTTACTGCGCATACCGATTTTATAAAACGCACATAATAGCTTAGTCTTATTTGGACCATAAACTTGTGTACTTGCTATGAATGCGAAATTTCTATTGATTGAAGATTTGCAAAATATTTTTAAAATAGTACATATGAATATTTAATGTAGGTTATGCTTGTTGGTATCATCAATACATTTATATATAAAATCACTGTTAATATTTAAAATTTCCTGTCACTATCATAAGACGCAAATAATAAATTCCTAACATCCGTCAACGTCCAACAATACAACGAACATTTTGTCTTTTCGATGTCAAGATGTGAACGGGAAACCACAAAAACATAATACCGCCGACGATATTTAGCACGAAACGGTTTCATCTTATTGTGTATCACATCGAGCTAGCTTTACGTGATTCTCATAAAACGCATACAAAAGATATACGAAAATAGTAGATAATATGATAACCATCGGTAGCTTTGAAACCGTACTTTCAAAAATATTAAAATGCTTATATAATAAACAGTATCTTTTCGTGACAAAAGAAAGAACGTTCATGATCATTTGAACGGTAAAGGAAACTAAAATGAAATATTCAACATTGAAAATTACACTAAGTTACCTAAGAAAATGATTACTAACGAATAAAAATATACATAGTACTTAATACTGTGCCAGTTCAAGATGTTAAGTTGTATGCCACAAACGCACTCTGGCGCTCCGTAACGCTTTTAGTCACAATAGATTTGTTATGGTCGCTACGGTTCTATAGTTTCACCCATTGCGGGCCGCTTTAAATTATAAGGATTTATTTATCCCTATACTTTCTTTTAATGAGAAATGTAGGAAAATAGTTAATAATACCGAAATACAGCGAAATAGTTAAAATATATTTTAATACAATATAAGCCGTCAAGTTTTATTTATAGATAGTATGTATATATGACTGTAGAAGTTATATGTATTACCGTAGTACTAGATACTTCTAGAGAACCAGATATCACTCAATACCAAGAACAAGAGTTTAAAATGTATTATTGTCTTAATTTCTTTTTTTAGCGGCAGAACGAAAATTCATCTAAGGTGCAAATTATAACCAATAGAGCACCAAATTGTTCCTCGGTGTTGCTATACATTCCACATAATATTGTTGCTTAATCGTAGGTCGGGGCCCAGCTTTCAACGTGGGACCACTAAGTCAAACAACCGGTTACAGTTTCGCTCAATTAATTTGAAAATTAATTGGCGTGGCCCACTGGGTCGGCCTGTGCTCCTTCCTCATATTTAGGTTTTGAAGTCACGAATTATGAAAGAAATACGAGAATTTATTCGCTCTAATACGCCACGAGATGTCTTTACATAATTTGAACGCGTCCGTTGTACGTTTCGAATAATATTTAATTAGTAATCTTGTGGCGGACTTTAAAATTTTAAACATTGACAAAAAATCGTCAATGGAAATAGATTTCGTCGATAAAAATATGATGTAGTCCTCCGTCGTATGTAAAAGTATGATTTCGTAATTTATTGTGATATCATACAATTTATCTTAAAGACGTGATCTCCGTTGCGAACTGATTAGGGAGCGCGGAAGGAACAATACCAGACTTGTGTAACATCGCATAACACAGCGACAAACGTGTTGCGTAAAACTCTTTGAACAATGTTTCATTATGATTTCAATATGTTCTTGTATACCACGGCTGCTTATACCTATGACGAATTTCAGTTTCATTTTGGTGAGAAACTATATTTGAAGGCGCAATTTGTTGATGTTAAACGTAAAAAGCCTTGTCAATGTCTAGTAAATGCATACATTTTGTCTCAGCCTAAAAATAAATTAATAACTAAATTTGTCGTTTTAAAATTTTCGCTAGCCTATCACGCGATAAAAAAGGGTATCATTCAGACGTACTGCGAAACTAAAGGATCTAAATCCTCTAGACGCGATTAAATGTGATGTTACATTGCATTTACAAGAACTCCGTATTTTCACGTAAACCTACACGCATTAATATTGCACATACAGTTGATATGGCACCTGTTAGGGACAATTTCCAGCACAGAGATGCTATTGCATAAGAACTAGTCGTAACACATGACCTATGCCATTATAATGAAATTGACAAGTTTACATATCTTAGCAAGAGACGGGAAATTAGTCAAGCAAATTTATTGATTTAAATGCCAAACTGAATCCCCAATGTAATTGACCAATATATTGAAGGTTTTCCCTGAAAGTTTCCAACGATTTAAACTTTAAACTGTTAATGTAATTTCGTTATTGAAAATATAACTTCGAAGGATGTACATATCTCTACGAATAAAAAATGTAAATAAGAAGTTAGTACTTTGTCTGTTAGAACAATATACAACATACTGTACGAAAATATATATTTAAAAGCTATGTGCTTAATACAGGTACGTCTGATATTTTAAAATGTATTATTTTGTAGTATTATGGACAATAAAGCTGTAAACGTACTCTTAATTATTAAATGTGGTTCATTCTATATAGATAAAAAAAGTTCAATATATCTTTAAACTTTAGGCAGAGGAGTGTAGAACACTCCCACGTTTCACCAGTTACGTTTACTTCCCGCAATGGAATAGGTGGTGAGCTATGGCCATGCATAGGGCACATATCCAGACTCTGAGCCACTACTAGAAA
>DWTO01001329.1:0-16582 GCA_018244755.1 Jemadia pseudognetus
TTAATCAGACTTATTGTTAGCTAGAAATATATAATTAACCAAAACATTTCTCAACTAAAACACAATGTATTAACACCGTAATCACCAAAACTTTAATATTGCGTGTTCGCTTTATATTACATAATGTAATGTTTTCTCATAAATATTCAATTAATATGCGTGTGCGGAGTGATTATTAAAATTGTGAAAAGATACGGTAACGTAGTGTCGTGTGAGGTAATACGTACACTGGTACGGTATTGTTGTATGTTACTAGTGATTTGCGTGCGGAAAATTAATTTCAGTGGGAACATTTAATACATTATACGGAGTCCGAAAAGTTGTAACATTAGGAAATGAGTGTGTTAAACAGTTTTATCATCACGTTAGGCGTATATACTCCAGTATGTTTTAAACGTCAGTCTCTACAAAAAAAATATTCAAATCCCTATTATCCCTTTTCAAATCATTTTGAATTATTATAATTTCTTTTATATTATATTTTTTATATTTTAATTATTTTTTTTTAAATTTATTATATAAAAGTCACTTTTCTCATAACGCGTTATACAAAAATAAAAGTCGGCGTAATATTCAAACAAGCTGATATTGTCGTGTTAACAAGTTCTATTAAATACAAAGACACCCGTTACATTTAAATCGTATCGGTGTTATAAAACGCCGCAGTCCACTGGCTATGCAGCGATTTGTGAGTTGACCTCGTCCGCGACACATATTCCCACCTCGGCTACACGTGCGGCCTCAACGAATTGTTCGCGTACAGTACATCAGCTAAGAAACACTACTTTGAGAGCGACTAAATTCTATAGAACAACACCACGAAAAGCCAGAAGGTCGCAGTGATTGGATAAGTATTGTAATTACACGCACCGCGATAAGGCGTCCTTCGCGAACGGTCAGCCCTATCGGCCAAGGACTCCGGAATAATTACTTAGTTATAGTATTCGCAAGTTTGTTTACCATTGCCAGTGGTCCTTCAAACGTGGGGCATTGCGGTCGGAAGTCAAAATACCGCGGCTAAGAATCCGATACTACGCGAAAAGCGCCGAAGATTTGAGAATCAGGGTCGTGGTGAGTTGTTAAACGGAATCATGCAATTATTTTGAAGGAGATTATCAAGAACACTATTTTATACTTGTAATTTAAAATAATTTTCAAAAAAAACAGAATACAATTGTCAGCTTTTAAATGATATCACAATTTCGGAATCAGACCAACGTCATCCGTATATAAATTTTGTTATTCAATCTACAGGCTTTCTTAAATGAAACTTTACTCCTATCTTTATTGATATACTCGTATGTACCTATATGTTGACTGCCTCGTTGGTCGTGTCGGTTGCAAGTGCGACTGCCGATTGGGAGGTCCTGGGCTCGATTCCCGGGATTCACTATTAAATTTTTCGAATTTAGATTTTGTAGTAGTAGCTTGGAGTCTGGATTTGTGCCAGGTGCATGGCAATAGACTCAACACCTATTCCATAGTGGGACTTAAACGTAACTGACAAATCGTGGGAGTGTTCAACATTCCTCTACCTACATCTTCGGTTATTACAGGCGTGATGTTACGTTTATTGATATATGTACATAAATTGTTTTCAAATTAAGATAATCAAATGTCTACCCCAACTTCTCATCGACACCTGGGTTGACTGGTAGAAAATGCTAATTAGCATTAAGTCCGCCCTTCGTAATAACTTTGCAATAAAGAATAAATAAAGAAAACAACTTAGGAGCACAAAAAATATCAAATGGACCCTTCCCTCCATTTAAAAGTATAATTGTTAATCAAAGCTCTATTTGGCCCACATATTCCTTTCTAATCATAAAAACATCCACGTGCCACGGTCGGAATTAGGTCGTCTTAAGTAAACTAGGTTAAAGCGATAAGAGTTGTGGTATTCTTGGGAAATCACAGAAAAAAGTCAACTTGCTTGGATCGAATGGACCGAGCGAAATTCCCTTGTTAGCCGTAAAATTCTTTAATACGCCGCGCTTACTGGAATTCTTGAATAAACCAGCGCACATGGACGACTAACGTGCTCGATACACGCGCTTAATGGCGTTATTGAAATGATTTGCATGAATATTATGAATATTTACGTAAAGGCTATCTTTGAATTATTTCCTGTTGCTTAGAAACTTTCTAAAGAACTGAACATGGACAACTCTACGTAGTGAACTCTGATCAGAGAACTCTATAGAGAGAACTGTATAAAGAACTGTATACATATGTAGAAGTCTATATAGAGAACTGCATAAAGAACGGTAT
The DNA here is from genome assembly GCA_018244755.1 of Jemadia pseudognetus. Lineage (NCBI taxonomy): Eukaryota > Metazoa > Arthropoda > Insecta > Lepidoptera > Hesperiidae > Jemadia > Jemadia pseudognetus. The sequence goes on from DWTO01001329.1 coordinate 2,272, forward strand.
ACACATGTAGAACTCTATATAGAGAACTGCATAAAGAACTGTATACATATGTAGAACTCTATATAGAGAACTCTACATGGCGAACTTTGCATGGAGAACTCTACATGCATGACTCTACATGCATGACTCTACATGGAAACTCTACATGCAAAACTGTCCACGTAGAACTGTGCGTAGAAATATCTACGAGTACATACTATACGAACCTTAATATGAACAGTAGTACTAATCGGATTGTAGTGCCCAATATAAATGTAAGTACATTACATTTCTCACCACTTGGAAGTGAAGAATAAGAATTATATCCAGCTGGTACTGGTACTGACTACGTAATTTAATGTATACTACTTTCAGATGTTCATATCAGATATCAGAAAATGCCATTTTAAAAGCGAACTCAAATTAAACATTGTCGCGCTGAAGCGCATTGTGAAAGAATTGATTAGCAATAAATTATTGTTTCCAATTTCAAAACTTGTCCTTGAATCTTATACCTTTCTCTAATATTCGACAAAACTTAACCGTACTTGAAATGCACGGTTTGTTATATCGTGTTCCGCCTATATTCGTTTGCACACCCGTCAAACGGACCAAATCGTGTCAGGGGCGCCAGACTTGCCAATTGAAGTGACTACGCCCAAACTATCATGCAATTTTAATCGTACTCGGATGAACAACAGTTCATAGGTACTCTAAAAAGTATAAATTTTGTACATTTTCAAAAGTTACTTTACATGCAGACAGTTTTCATTTTATGTCTATATTGCTTTACTTTATGTCTATTTATTTTAAATCATACGAATTGTCATATTTTAGAACTACATAATAATTTTACTTCATAAACTTTCTCTTACACCTCTCTATATGTTATACCATCAATGATACATATCTATTCTATGTCATCTATCAATGATATATAATCTATCTTTGTTAATTCATGTTCACTGTTATTAAGTTACATATTTTTGATGCCAGGCGGCCAGCTACGGCAAGAAGAACGGCATGTGGTACGGCGGGACTGCGACCAGCACCAGCGGGTGGTCGCGAGCCGGCACGCGCAAGCAGTCGGTGGCGGAGTCAGACGCGCCGCCTCCTGGTGGCGGCAAACCCAGTAGTGGACGAGTTATCCGCATCATCAATAACATGGACCATTCTATACAGGTAAGTAGAAGAAAGGCAAGCAGAGAAACAATTTATTACAATTAAACAATATTTTGTACACTTATTACTAAACACTTAAAGACAATACTCAAGCTGCTGTTTTCTTTAAAAAGTACAGTAAATAGCTCGTGAGGCATTTGAGCTCAGACTTTGTCATATTCGTTGGTTTGGGCTTTGAGACTAGTGTAGGTTATCGACACTCTCAATATCTCACCACAGATTAAGATAAAATAACACAAACGAACATAACACAAACGCTCAGTTACTTCTACAAATACAATTACCTACCTAAATCTACAAATAAGTGATTCGACAGTCAGGATAAATAAACCACTTTCAATATATGTATATTGCGAGGTAAATTCGGGTCGTATTTCCATGATATTATTCAGTGCGTTGCAAAGTGGGCAATGTAATTAAAATTGTATTAGGGTGCCGTGAAAAAGTTTAGCAGTCGAAAATTTTTTTTTATCACAAGTCGAGTGGCCTATAATCAAATAAGTGTGATTTGATTGTTACCGAATTGTACCGTTTTGTGGTTGTTTAACGGGGCGTTCTCAATGCAGAAACCTTGGAATTTAAACATCGGCACCGGCGATTCAATTGGCGATTTGCAGCCATAAAACTAGGTTCTTGCCAAGTTGCAACTAAGTAACTTAATGTTGCTTAAACACAGCGCAAGGTTGTACGTAAAAATGTATGGTTACTTTGTTTCTATTGTTTTAAAAGGCAGTACTCTTATATGTAATAATATGTATTTAATGCATTATGAATTTCCTTAATAAGCTTAATGCTGATGTATTGAGTTATCCGGGGACTGATTTGCGTAATGCATTATCTATTAATTAGATTTTATTTAAATACATAAGCAATTTACAAAGTACATTCTTATCTAAAATATTATAATTTTCTTCATTGCGCGGTATTATATAAAAAATTGAAATATTTTTTGCAGTGTCGTGTTTTATTAAATCTGAGAACGACTCAACCTTTCGAGGAAGTGTTGGAAGATTTGGGGCAAGTGTTGAAAATGAGCGGTGCTAAAAGAATGTACACAATTACGGGCCAAGAGGTAATCATCATATTCTTACAACGATTTCTGAATTTGTTCTTGCTGTTAAACAGTAGCTTCGGAACTTTTGCGATCCAGTTTAAAAAGTGTTCCAGACAAACGCACTAAGACTTGAAACATGCCAAGATGCCATCTTAGTCCCTAAGGACACATCTTATGTCATACTAAACACATCTGTGACTATCATCAAAACTGCCAAATGTCGCTTGGAGAAATGTATATTAATATTCCATCAGTTTTATATCCCAGACAATATTTCAAGATTAAAGCAGGGTAATTTGTAATGTAGCATATAATAGGTTTGAATTAGTTATAGAGTCATTGATGCTATACATGTGTTAAGTTAATTTTTTCTTTGTTTTGTTTTTATTGTTTTTGAGAACCTGCCCCTGTTGTATGGGATATTAGATTTGGGTTATTGTTATTAAATTTAATTTTATCTATCAGAAAGTTGCGAAGAAGAGAGCGCTTCCTTAGCAATAAGATCACTTATATACCTACCTATGTATTTTTTGTACTGCTGTAGCTTGCAAAAAAAGCTAAGTAAATATGAACACGATCGCTTTGTATCGCAGGTGAGAAGTTTCTCTCAGCTTCGGAACGAGTTCGCTGAAGTGGAAACTTTCTACTTAGGCACTGTGATGGTAGCGCCCGCATTGAGCCCTGGGATCAGCGCGCCATTGTTAGTTGAATCGCCTATCAGACGGTACGGTTTTTAATTTATCACAATACACTAACTCAATTTGCGACATACGACGCTATCATACAATACTTTTATATTACAATATTGCAAAACAATTGTTACCTGTATAATATTTTTATAAATAGGTTCAAAGTGTATCATAGATACCCTTTTTACCTTAAACATACTTTGTAAAAGAAACTCTAGATCAATTTGTATGCTAAAATATCTTTTCAATATTTAACCATTTTCTGTTAGTGTTACCATAATTATACTCGTACATGTCTTCAGTTTGCCCTGAAGACAGTAAAAATGCGATGTTAAACCGCCCAATTACGAGCGATAGAGGGTCACGTCCAATAACAAAATACTCAATATGATTTTGTTACTTCCATCAAACTACTTTCACAGAAAATATATTGAGAAATATAAGTACATATTGGCCTATTGAACAATCCCTTAAGCCCCGGCGACCTAAATATTGACTTGACTGTTTAACTTAATATTATGATCACCATGCAAACACGAATCAACCTTGCTTTTACAAAATATACTGAAATTTAATGAATACAAATATATGTATAGTTAAGATAATTCTTAGTAACTGTAAATATACTCGCCAGGTCAAGGTCGAGAGGGGCTGTGGCAGCGATACCGATATCAGAGGACGTGGGCCGGAGACGAGCTCGCAGCAAGAGCCGACCGAGGGTACTCTACGCGCCTGAGGGAGAGATTGTACGCAATTCGGGTAACTAGCTGATGTTAATATTAGTCAAATAGTTTGTGGAGGACCACGGCAGGTCTGTAAGGAAAGAAATTTTTGACACTCCGTGTTCTCTACTTATCCCATAAGAAACCTAGCATAGTAATAAAATATTATTAAATACGGAGTAATGTATTATTTATTTACTATGATCATACGTTTATATTCCAAGAAAATTATTTCTTGATAATCTCTGTTTCTCCCTTCCCAGTGTTTGCTCAATTTGAAATTGACGGTCATTGTCATTTCGTTTCTTTTAAATATTAGGTTAGCGCTATTGATTTCATTTAAAAAAGCGTTTTTATCTTTCAAAATTATTGTATACAACTACGATAACTTTGTTACAGATTACACTCTACTGGAAGTGTTGAAGGAAGAGCCCATACGCGTGACGATTCGCGGCCTGCGACGGACCTTCTACCCGCCCATCCACCACGCGCCCATTGACAACACGCCCCCCGAGAAGAAACTACAATTGGACTGGGTGTATGTACAACCCAATACGAATATTAGTACAACTAATGAAAGTCAATCGATTCAAGTTATCAGATCAGTGAGAAAAATTAAAAATGCAAAGAAACAATTTTTTCTTGTTTTCTGACATGTAACAAATTGTAATAATTCATTATTTAATATGGAACAATTGCGTGTAACTTTATACCGCAATATCGAGTAAAGAATATTAGTAATTACGTTTTAATAAGCGTAATAATTGCGTACAACTAAAATCTAATATTAGCTTGCTATTTGTTTATAGTTACGGCTACCGCGGGGCGGATTCCCGCCGCAACTTGTGGGTGCTCCCGACTGGGGAACTGCTGTACTACGTGGCCGCAGTCGCCGTCATGTACGACCGGGACGAGGAGTCGCAGAGACACTACACCGGACACACGGAAGATATACAATGGTACACTTACAATGAGTGCTATTTAAGACACATTTTATTTATTTATTTCATTTAGAAATATCCGAACAGCGCGCGTGTATGTACTTCAATGATTGGATCATATTAATAATAATTTAAATTCTATGATACTTTTGTAACAAAAGGCAACATTAACGCCTAATCGCATCTTAGAAGTATAGGCTATTTACATCGAAACCCAATTATACTTTATCGACTGTATATTTTTAGCGCAGCGTTTTCTAGCTTGAAATCAGCTATGTAAATAGTATTTCAAATATATCATCATTATGTTACCAAATAGCATGGAGTAAAGGATCAAATGACTGTGTGAGCAGTTGTGAGATTGCATGATTGTGTTTCGGGCAGCATGGAGCTGCACCCGTCGCGCGAGCTGGTGGGCAGCGGGCAGCGCGGCGGGCGCGGGCGGCGCGCGCAGGCGCACGTGCGCATCTGGAGCACGGACACGCTGCAGACGCTGCACGTGTTCGGCATGGCCGAGTTCGAGGCGGGCGTGTCCGCTGTGGCCTTCTCGCAGCTGGTGAGGCCTAATACAATATATGTATACCTATGTATAAATATCTCGCGTCACAGTGTTAGTGGTCGAGCAGTTCGAAACGGCTTGACCGATTTTTATGAAAATGATTATAATCACCAATTTACTTCTTGGATATTTAAAATTGTATCTACAATCCTTATAGATACATTTAATATTATGAAGATGAGCATAAAAACACTTAGGTGTGTTAAATTTGGTTCAGAACGGTGGAAGCTATGTGTTGGCCGTGGACGCGGGTCGCGAGAGCATCCTGTCGGTATGGCAGTGGCAGTGGGGACATCTGCTTGGCAAAGTCGCCGTAAGTATTAATAATCAATCACACTCATGAGCCGTTTCATCATTTCATTGTTAGACATGTGTCATTTTAGAATGAGATATGTTTCAGGCCATAGTCTATCGCATTTGCCAAGTGCGTATGCAAAGTATTGTCAAGCGTTAGTGAATATTATATAGAACTCTAAATAAATAAGTAGCGTTGAAAATATCAGCAACTTGTAATATATTTCATTATTATAATTTTTATATATATTATAACTATGTATATCGTGACCAGGAGCAACAGCAATTGCAGTCCACTGCTGGCATAGGCCTCCCTTGACGGGTTACGTATATAATCCCTACGCTAGGCATGCGGGTTGGGGGTCGCAGAGCACAGCTTTACGCACCTGCTGCTCATAAACGAGCAGGGCATTGAACTGTATCTAGAGAGACCGCGCCATACCTCGATCTACCAGCGCAGTATCGGAGCGCAGTAAGAACGCATTCCCCGACCCCGTGCCGGGATACTAGGCGTCGTAAGAGGCGACTAAACCCGGCGCTGGCAGATCGCGCATACATACATATAAATATGTGAATTTCTAAAATATGTAAATTTACGAACAAATCGTTGACATTTATTGTAGAGAATTTAGTTATGTAAATAAAGTATACAATTGAAATAATAATTCTACTCAATAATTTATGTAAATGTATTAACAAACAAATAATACATATAATAACATATTAAGTATTAACCAAAACGAAACCATTTGAAATATTGTACCTGTACGTAAGTATAATCTAGATCTAGAGCAAAGAAATAATTAAAAGACTGATCCACACACTAAAAGACAATGCAATTAGAACGTAGAACGCCATCTATTATCGAATGGCAAAAATAAATACATCTACACAATATGGATCAGAGTTGAGCTACTACACGAGTAGTTTAAAATAAGTACTTTTTATAAGTACTATGTACTTGTATTGTGTATTGACAAAGCAGTACGCTTTTATTTTTTAAAAGCCTGATGGTTTTCGACGTGTTTTTAAGCACTTCATCATTCAATTTTAATTTTTAGTTCACATCGTTAGGAAATCGTGTTATTCAAACTGAATGTATTTTAAAAATACTATTTAAATGCAACTTAACACGACAATAACACACTAAATAATTACATTACGACAATAACACACTAAATAATTACATTTAGTCTATAAATAGTTGTATGAAAAAATTTAAGTTTTCATTGTAACGCCCCGCCTGCTGCTACGGCGACAATGCTACGTTACTTCTGCAACATATGACACCGTTGTATATTGAGTCTTAAATATAATACGTTAGAATCAATTTTTAATTGCTTGATTGCTTTTAACGAACTGCGGTTTCGATTTGCTGTTGCTAGGTAACGCTATGGAACGATGAATACAAATATACGTAGTAAGGTTTAGGTATATTACGTATATAATATGAAGAGTTATATATCTACAACTAAACCGAGATTTAAAAAGTGGCCCACTTTCGTAATTAATAAGGGAAGTATTTTAAATAATTGCTTACAATATTGCTTTTCTTTGAATGAAATGATTATACATTACACGTAGTACAATAACGAAAACAATAGCATATTATTTAATTTATTCATTCAAATTCATTGTAAATCTTAAAACAAATTTAGCATAACACAACGTTTGTGACAGAATCTGATACAATCGTAATAATTTCTCGAGACTTCCAAACGTTAGTATAAGGATTGATATGATTTTGATTCAGTCACGTGCGGCCCGACCGGTCACGCGATTGGCCAGATGTATTTTATATCACGATTTGTTTGGAAACAATGACATAGTTGTACATAATATTATGTGCTTAACAGCACATATAAATACAAGCTAAATTAGAATATACCGGATTACATATGACGATAATAATTCTGAGAATTGGTGTACGATTAGATTTGTTGAAGAATTTTCCTTGTGGTATTTCGTAAGAAATTTCTTTGTCAGAAAGTAGCTGGCAATAAATAAATGAAAATGTCGACTTGATATCACATAAAAAATTTGATGTTGCAGTGATTTGTATAATTTTAAAAATAGAGACTTGTATTAAAATAGACGTTTTGAATAGAAATATTAAGTTACGTATTTTTCTTATTTATAGAAATTATACAAATTTAAAAAAGAAAACAGTTCGAAATGCAATTAACTATTGAAGTATTTGTCTTTAAATTTGTATCAGAAAAGGACAACAATTTGGACTAGTGCTGTAATTTATGTTGCTAACAATACTAGGTTTTGTACGGTGCTAAGTAGGAATAATAATAATGTAATAATATAATAAATGTAAGTGAATATAATGACGCAATTTCAGACCTTGCAAGAAGAACTGACTGGCGCAGCTTTTCACCCGTTGGACGACAATCTGCTCATTACGCACGGAAAAGGACATCTCACGTTCTGGAATCGACGGAAAGATGGATTTTTTGAACGCACTGACATTATTAAGCCGGTATGTCAATTCGTAAACAGGTGCAGGTACCGAGGTAGGCCAAGACTCACTTATCTTGATCAAATAAGCCAGCTAGCGGCTGATGGGGGAGTCAGAAGCCTACAAAACCGGCGTGCATGTATGTAAACGAATGTTCTTTGTCGAATGAAAGATTCGTATTGTTATACGTTCATCCCTAAACATAATTGGTGGGTCAGAAATTGTGTTCGATTTCTGCCAAGGACACATATTTGATTTATAAGCATAAGTGTTAACTAACATGTACACTGGCTTGAGATTTAGACACCTTATTCACTCAAGGGTAACAACGGGGCGTAACATAACAGCACGCATGTAATCTTCGAAGAGCTAGACAGAGCAGTGTAATACACTCCCACGATTCACCATTAGAGTAATATAAAACAAATACATCTTCGTAACAGCTTGAAATTGTTTTAGTACGATGTAGAAACTTCAATATGAATATATTAGTCACTATTAATAAAAATTTATAAGTTTTCTCATTAAAGACCAGATGGTTTACATTTTTTCCTACTGAAATAGGTGTACGATGTACTCAAATTATAAATGGGGAATTATTAATGACAACATGTTTTTCATTGTTACATTTTATCATACCTACAGCGGTTTGTTAGGTACCATTGAGTTTGCTGCTCACTGGTAAAGATGTTTAAATTCTGACAGCCCGCACGTACGCACGTCACGTCGCTGCAGTTCGAACAAGATGGCGACGTGGTGACGGCGGACAGCGACGGTTTCATTACAATCTACAGCGTGGACAGTGACGGTGCATATTTCGTCCGAATGGAGTTTGAGGTGAGAACAATACTACGTACCCACACACGCAGACACACGCTGACACATTTACATGCACACTTAGAGATTTTAAATTTCGAACTCAATCAATGAACCAACTTTCCAGGGTCACATAAAGGGTATAAGTTCGCTGGTGATGCTCTCTGAGGGTACTCTGATATCAGGAGGTGAGAAAGATAGAAAAATTGCGGCGTGGGACTCTTTGCAGAATTATAAGAGGATAACAGAAACAAAGGTAAGATTGCATAACACCTTTATAATTTGATGTCAAATATTTTATAGAAAAATAAATCTAATTTCGTCATGTAAAATAAATAAAGGTTTGTTTTCAGTGTTTTCAGTAACTTATTAACGTTAACAATGAACAATTACAGCTTCCAGAATCTGCAGGTGGAGTACGTAGTATCTATCCCCAGAGACCGGGAAGGAACGACGGAAATTTGTACATAGGCACAACGAAAAATAACATAATGGAAGGATCATTGCAACGCAGATTCAATCAGGTTATTATGAACAAGTTCTTATAAACAATTCTCTATATCACTGTAAAGAAGTTTTCCTCGTAATTCAAATAAATATTTATATTGAAAAAGCAGTTAGTCTAGTAAGGTCTCAGATATATGGCACTTGGTGATCTCTGCCTACCGCTTAATGGTCCTGGTTTGATGATATAAATAATAATTATTCAAAATCGTTTTCCATTAGGTTGTTTTTGGTCACCACAAGCAACTTATGGGTGTTGCTGTTCACCCTGACGATGAAATGTTCGCTACGGCCGGTCACGACAAGAATATTGCACTGTGGAAAGGCCATAAGCTGGTATTTGCCACTCAGGTACACTATTAACGGGAATTAGAAATAAAAAATTATACCCCTACGCAAAACTTTTTAATGCTTTTTATCCATTTCCTATACCTCATCAGGTTGGGTACGAATGTGTTTCCTTGGCCTGGCATTCGGGCGGCGGGGCGCTCGCTGCGGGAAGCACGGAAGGCCACTTAGTCATTTTGAATGCGGACGCTGGTACCCACGTCGCTACGCTGAGGGTCTGCGGCTCGCCTTTAAACTGCTTGCAATACAATTCCGGTACTATATCTTTAGAATATACACATTGTTACCATCAACACTTTTTTGTTTCAATCGGGTTTCGTTTCAGTTGGCCATGTGCGGGTTGGAATATTTCACACTCCGTAGAGATCATTATGTATAACGCGAATATTTTCTTAGGAGGTTTTCTTTCGCAGTTACAGTAATTGACGTTTATCATGAAATCCACTTTTCTTTAAAGAGGTACGCGCCAGGATCCGAATCCAGGGCCCGGAGTGGGATGCTAAATTCTTCACTGCTAGTCTACCATAATAAAATATTATTCACACTCACCAAATTCTCATTTTAAGTCTCCATCTTATTTTTGGTATAATAAAATGTAGTTACCTTTTACAGCGGGCGATATACTTGCAATAGGTTCACAGAATGGAAGCATCTATCTGTTCAGAGTATCGCGCGATGGTTTTTCGTATAAGAAATCCAATAAAATCCGCGGTGCTCAGCCTTTAGTTCAACTGGATTGGAGTTTAGACGGGAATTATTTGCAGACTGTGACCGCGGACTATGACTTGGCATTTTGTGAGTATAAAAAAAGTATTGTCAAGTATTCCTCAAAAAATTCTAGAAAATTCCTTATTGATTGAGAGCTCAATTCTCTATTTTCTAGGGGACATCAAGGCTTTGTCGCCAGAGAAAAGTCCGATAGCAATGAAGGATGTTAAATGGGCAACATACAACTCAACTGTAGGTTTTCTCGTCTCCGGTAAGTTGAACTTCCAGCTGAAAAACTCTTGTGTTTATTCCGTACAAATACCAATAAATTTATTCTCTACAAAATATAACGAAATATTCTTCTTCAGGCATGTGGAACAATCGCTTCTATCCGATGACCTCTCTCATTTCCACTGCCAGTCGTTCGTCTGCTCATGATCTCTTGATCAGTGGAGATTCGGATGGATATTTGCGTTTGTTCAGGTAAACATTTTTCAAAAATTATGCTTCCATAACTACTACAGCTCGCAGCAATTAGTAAAAAGATTGATGTTTAACAGCAATTACATACATGTATAAACTATTCCTTGGAAAATTCATTCTGCATCAACTCTTGCAACATACGATACGGTCTGCTATTCTGGAAAAATAATCTGCCTATTAATCGTGGCACCTGCAAAGTTTATTAGCAAACGGTTGCAACTGAAATATGCGTAAAACAAAATAGACTTGATATATGTTTCAGATATCCGTGTGCAAGTAATAAAGCAGAATACAATGAAATGAAGGTGTACACGGGAGCGCTGTACAGCGCCCGCTTCTTGTTCAACGACCGGTGCCTGGTGACGTCCGGTGGGTCCGACGCAGCTCTGATGCTATGGGAGCTAGTGGACGACTAGCACAGGCCGGCGCAGGGGCTGCGACCGCCCGCCGTCGTGGTGGCGCCCCCCACACCCTCACCGACCCCCGCGCTGGTTCCTCACTCGACCTTCAAGGTTCTGTACTATGATGAACTCGATTGAAGGCATGTACGACGAGTACCTATTGTGGGAAATGAAACTTGTGGAGTCAAACTCATTAAGTCAAAGTACTTTGCTGAATTTGGCTACTATAAATACGATGTTGTAACAAATACACATATAATTATGACTATGGACAATCAGTGCAACTTACTTAAGCGCGAAACTTACTCTATATGTACTGATTTATTTTAAAGATTTTACATTTTCAAGGAGGATATTCAAATCGAAAACTGGTGGATATTAAAATTTGCTACACGGATATCAAAAGTAAGTTAAGTGAAAGTTTCACTGCCACTCTCTTTTAATTGAGAAAGAATTGTATGTACATAAAAGTACTTACATAGGGCACAATTTCTAAAGCTACTCAAGCTATAAGGGCTACCATTTTCGTGGACTTAGATAGCGATTGATGTTTACCGATCTAACCACGCACGAGCACGTATTCGTAATTCACAAAAGGTTTTCTTAACAATTTATAACTTACGGATACTTAGAATTTTAAAAATAATAATTGGACAAATAAGTGCATTATTATTTTGTATTAATTAAGCGTTTTCAATACAAAATAAATGACGTAAAATAAAAACATATTTTTCTTGGCAGAACGAGGATGAACTAATTAAATAAATATTGGCATTTGACGAAAACGACGTTTGAAATAACGTAATTGGGACAAGGAATTTTAAGTTTTAATCAATATACAAATACAAACCTATTTTGATCTTCTGATCTGATGTTTATGACATGAAGTAACAGGCTTTGAGAGGTCTAAACTTAAGTATTTCCTACAACAATATAATAAATGTATGTAACAATAAGGGCCGTAACGTTGATTTACTTAAAATTTTATTAAATCATCAGTGTATGTATTACTAAATGCAGTACAAAATTATGAGAATTAAAAAAAATGCTCTGAAGCGGATGATTAGGATGCACAGTACATAGATAAAAATCAATCCACGTTGCATTTATATGCATATAATTCGTTTGTATGGATATTCAACGGTACTCTAAAGCAAATTCTAGAACACAGGAATCCTAGTATGTAATTTGACATTAGAACACATTAATAAACTTTCAATATATTATATTTCACAATTATATACTTACTTAGCATAGGTTAAGTCGATGAAACATTTAGTAGCCTTTAGAAATCTCCAAAACTTTGTTTATAATTGTAGGACAAAAAATATAGAAACTAATTCATACAATGTTTTGAAAAATGAAGTGGCTGGCCACATTTTTGTAATCTTATGAGTCTTCATTCTATTGACCATTAGAAAACTTGTACTACTTTAAGTGACGTTGTTGTTACCCATGGCAGCGATATTATTAGATACAATTTTACTTGAAGTACAATAATTTGTAAAGCAATTTACATTTACTAAAATTATCTATCTAGTCTTGGAAATAAACCTGGCATAATATAAGTAACAAAAGTAACGAATCCACGTAATAATTACAAGTAATCATATAAAGGATTTTTTATTTAGATATTATGTAGTTTAACAAATTGTAAACCATATATCTTTTTATCAAGAAGTTTCTATTAACGTTTTAATAATACAAGTTTGAGAATGTTGAGATTCTCATTTTGTTACTGCTGCACGGTAATATAATGATGTATCACTAATTTTATAGAAATATGCTTTTGGATACTGTAATTAATCTTGCAACGAGTAGTCGCACTCAGTCTCCGGAGAACGAAGTTGAATAGCATTTTTAAAGGTTTTTATAATGCATAATAGCACTATATCAGCAAACACATAAGGTGAAAGCGTTACATTTTAACTATAAGTGCATCAACAAAATATTTTTTTTACATTCGAATGTTTGTTAAAATCATATAAAATATTAAATGCCTTACAGAATGTCATGTAATTCTAAAAATATTGATTTGATGTTTAATTTCTGTGCTTGTAATTAAAATATATTTGAACATTGAACACGTTTTGGATAATGTGTGATAATTTATAAATAATACTTATTATTGAAAAAAAGGAGAACATGTAACTTTTACGCACAATTGAAGTAAAAATTTTTGCATTTTTGGCTGCTACATTCATATTCATTTTAAGTACTTGAGATTAATAGAAATATATAAATCCAGTAAAACCAAGAAATAAATAAAATAAAAATTTACGTTTAATACAGGCCCAGTAATTTATTAGTTTCTTGATTTGTTTTTCGTTTATTTTTATACAAGGAGGAAAGGAATGAGGAAACACATTTGTGTTTGTAATAGGCATAGGCAATAAATACACTGTCTCGTTGGTCGTGTTGGTTGCAAGTGCGACTGCCGATCGGGAGATCCTGGGTTCAATTTCGGGGTTGGGCACTACTAAATATTTCTAATGTGATTTTCTAGTAATGGCACGGTATCTGGATGTGTCTGGTGTATGGCAGTAGGTTCACCACCTATTCCATTGTGACGTAAAGGTAACTGTTGAAACGTGGCAGTGTTCTACATTCCTCTGCATACCTCTTCGGGTATTACAGGGGTGCCTGAACTTCCGCCCGAGTATAGTTTTGATATACTCTCAAGTTGTGCTTAAGCAAGTTTTACTTCAATTGTAATATATAAATTACAATTTCGGTTGTTTAATGCTGTTTGTACACTAAAATAAACGTAATATATCGAATGTGTGTTTTTTATCTCTCATATATTACTCATTAGCCATTTATTCATTCATTTAGATACTAATCCTGATTGCTTAAAGTCTCGATTGAGAGTACCTATTCATCATTACCTACTAAACTGAGGTAAATGTTTGACAACATTCTTTTCATATTTCGTATAAAGCTAAACAATCAAAGAAATTATTAAAGAAACCATTAAAGAAAACCCATTAATCTCAACTTCATTTGTGATATATTGATCAAATTATTTAATGATTTTTTAGGTGTTTAAGTAACATTTGAGTTGCTGCTATTCGCAAAGTTGTAGGATTCAATTACCTATATTTTTTGATGGAAGCGCATTTAACCAATACCCCGGTTCGCTCTAGGCAACAGCTGCAAGTAAC
>DWTO01001330.1:0-16582 GCA_018244755.1 Jemadia pseudognetus
GCTCATTATACAAATATTTATTCTGGGTGGGAATAGAACCCACGATCCCCGGCGCAACAGTCAGGTTCGCTAATTATTACACCAACGGGCCAGTCGGGCGATCTGTCCAATATTGTGTCCATTATTGGGTCCTGAGGAAATTTGTTGAGTCATTATTGAATTTATAAGCTCTGTTGCTCAAATTAAGTTAGTAGGAACGTGAAAATTCAAGTGACTATTAGTACAGGCGCTCCCAAAGCCTCTCGCTAAAGTTATTAAATTTCGCCGTCATTACTTAGGAGATGCCGCTTTTTAATTTGGTTTATGAATTTATCGATGGTCGTTTTAATATTCATGATTTTCGAATTGTTGTAAATTATTCGGTGCGCTTGATATGCGTCACAATAATAAAACGGGAAATTGAAGGAAACGGAAGGAACTGTTTTGAAGAAGCCTTACGAAAAAAAATTCTTTAGTCCGTTCCAAGGTTTCGGGGAATACACATTGAGGTGCATTTCGCACATTAGGTCAGAAGGGTTAGTAAAAATTTCATTATGGTCTGTATAATTTTTTGCTGTTTTTTTATGCGATGTTGGTCCCGATGATGCAGTACGCCGGTAAACGCGTACGGTGTGGGTACATTGCCGGTCGGATATTGCGCTCTTACGGCGATGTCGCGTCGCTTAATGCGTTTCCGATGTGACGCAAATGGGATGTTTTGCGCTCTATCCCGTTACTTCGTTCGAACATTGGAACTCGGATGCGAGGTGACCTTTTTTTATTTATTGGCTTTGTAACGTGTTATTCATAAATTTCTTATTTCGTGTATCGTCACAGAGTCTACATCGAAATTTGTAGCATCTTCATAATATTAGAAAAATATTGCGATGACCGTACACGATGGAATATATTTTTATTATCAAAACTGTCTTGGTGTCGCTGACAGCTTTGTATTGTTACAACGCTGTATAACAATTGAAATCCACCTTAACCCATTTTAGTTTAATTATCAACCGATATTCATTGCTCCATATTTCTCAACACAACACATTCTGATTTAATGGAATACCTCCTTTATCTAAGCGAACAATGAAACCCGAATTGTGGTGATAAATTCTGAAACCAATGCATTTACTACGATTTATGTTCCAAATGTTCCTAGCACCAGTTAGAAGTTGGAACTGCGCTGTTAACTACCGCGTGCACAAGTTACGACTAGTTGTGTGTAGGAGTCTTTAGGATTGTAAAGGTGGATTCACACTTGAATCCGTGCGCTTCAACTGATATTTAAGTAAATTATGTTTTATAGTTTTAAAACTTTCCTGTTACTTGCTTTCTAAAATCCTATTTATTTATTACATCATTGTATATTAATTAAAAAAAAAACGTAACATCACGCCTGTTATCCCCGAAGAGGTAGGCAGAGAACTGTAGTATACCCCAACATTTTTTATTGTTTTTAAATTATTTTTATATGGTGTCATCGATTTATAGTGCAATAGATCACTAGTTGCTTTTACCTTTTCCATGTAATCATATATAAGTATTGTTATTACCACGTTCGATAGCCATTGCGTTGTCTTAAGTGACTCTATACAAAGGTAGTTTCCTCCAAGTCATAACGGATGGTTTCTCCTTTACTCATATAATATGTATTCATTTATAGCTTTTAATTCCTCGACTGAGGAGTTATCCATGGTCCGAGATGAATTACTTTAATATTAGTATAATATTTGATTTTAAGATATTGTGTGCAGTATTATTAGTAGTAGTTAGTTCAACATAGTATTGAGCCACTTACTTTTAAATTGTACTAAATTAGTCTTTATTTCCTTTGTACGATCCGCGATATTCTGCTGTGTTTTGCTTGTTAACGAATTTTAAATTCAGAACAAACTGCTTTGGGTAGATCATTTATTGCTTCTTATTTCAATTCAATTCTAATTGTTAATCTATTATAATTTCAGCGTATCCTTAAACACTTTGCCGGTATTCGTTCTTTACACGCATTGTGTGTGCCTGCCTACACGTTCGTATATAATTTTAGTCACGCGTAGGCTTCGCTGTCTGTCAGTCGGATGGCTTCGTATCGTTCGTTGCTATCGTTTTATACGTTTAAAAATAGTATCTAACAAACGTTCCAACAGTTGAGTGTGTGTCGAATCTGTGTGATATTGTTTGCTCGTGTCCAATAAAACATGTGATTAGGTTTTTTTTTACGGTATAGTCGTTTTGTTTAACAGCTGATGATACATTACGATTCTGATGTCTGATATGAATCAGTGTAGGTATTCGTCTAGAGTGGCTGCTTGCACCTGTTGAGCGTTTCGTTTCAGTGTTCGTACGGATGTTAAAGTCACATTGTGATATTGTATTCTATTATATTCTCTTTGAAATCGTTTCACGTAACACCGGCTATACGTTTCTCGATTGCTTCGAATTGTGTGATGGTTTTCACAAAAGGATCTAACGGGCCGTTAACCAAGTAATGTATGTCGGTCGCGTTGCCCAATGTCATACTGTTATGGTGATGCGTAGCTTTGCCATTACAATCCCGTGGAATGCTTGTAGTCCACGAGGGTCGGTATTCAGTGCACGAAGCCGCGGGCGGTGACTCCTCGGGACCGTCCGCCCTGCTGCCGTTGCCTTCGCGTGCACCGCATTCGGAATACTAATGCGGCCCATTGTGCCTCTCAACACAGATGTTCGTCGTCGCGGGCCAACGAAAGTTTTGTAACGCCTTTGTCTTGTTAACTTTCGCGCTCGCTAACTGGAACGTTCTCTCGGCGAATCGGTTCAAACGTTCCCAATATCATTCTTGCTGGATGTTTTGTTTTGATAGATCGTTTTGACACTCAAATTATGTGTAGCTATGTAGTGTTCTAAGCGAAATAATAAAAATTTCGACACGTAATTGATTGTGTACTTGAAATAAAATGCAAAGGCGTGTACGCCTAGGTTCATGATGTAACAAAGAGCGTCGTCACTTTCCCTGTTTTACAAGACCTTTTTATTACAGCTATGAGGGATGATGGCGCAGTTTCATTGAACGACATCCACGGTGCCGTTATGTCGAGCAGGTATCACTGGGTTGAGTGCGCATATTTGCATAATTTGTAGATCGCAGGCGACGCGGCAGCACGGGAGCCGAGCGACCGATTGGTAGCAAATAAATGTGCACCGTTGTTGGTGTGTTGCGCGCGAGTCGCGCCGCGCCGCGCTGCGCCGGAGCAGCTGGTGCTGCACGCTCCGCTGGCGCCGCTCGCCGCGCGCCGCCCGCGCGCCTCCCGCGCGCCGCCCTCACACCCGCGCTCCCTTGCGAAAAATCATAATGCAACTGCCAGGACGGCCGACGTGGAACGTTTTACGACCGCCGCCAGCACGCAACCAGTCTACACTGAAATGCGTTCAAACTCACACGCCGTCCATCATTATGGATTAGTCGTGTCGGGACAGATTTCTCTCGGGGCCGCTGGAGTGGAAACAGTGTAGTGGTTGTCTAAGTTACCATTGGATTTTTATATTCAGTGATGTGAACTTCAATATGAAACCGTCGTGTTTCTGCTCATTTTACGTTACGGCTTGTAACACTCGTTGACAGTTCGTTCGTGTTTACGTTTCGGCATGTCATTTATTTGGTACGGTTTCCGTTAGTTTACTCCCAATTTGATATAATATCTTTCTATGGCTTTGTGACCGTTTGTTTGGTTTCGCTATATGGATATACAAATTAGTATACAATCATTAGTGTGACCCTTTTTTTGTTGAAGCAATCGTCTATCAAATGCCAATTAATTCTCAGCACGTCCCGGTGGCGTCCGGTGATCCTCGCTTGCGGAGTGTTCGTGTTTTCAATCAGTCTCTCTGTCGTGTACGGTCCTTCGCATCGCTAGCCACACGGTTCGTTAAATAAAAGTACCAGCGTTATCACCAAATTAAATAATAAATGGCGAGTGATCGGTTAATTATCGTTTTATAATTCGATAAGGCTCCGTGTGAAGCGTATGGAATGTCGACTGGTGTCAGTGTGCGATTATTTATTGGTGCGATGAGGTGAACCGTGTCGTATGTCAGTGCTAAAGTGAGTGTTAAAAGTGTTTTGAAGATGTGGGGTGCGGCTGTGTCGAATCCGCCACATTATCACTACGTTCAAGGGCCGAGTGGCCCTATACCACAACGGGGACCCGCCGGCCCAATCCTATCGGGCCCTACCTCGAGACACCTTAGACCGCAGTCATCGTATTCTTTACCGCACGGGAGCAATGGCCCTGGCCGTTGGGGCTGGACTGGTAGTCAAGTGTCTTCCTTTGATCGAAGACAGTTAAAGGTGCCTCCGCAGCCAGTGCGGCCAGCGCCAAATCGACCGTCGCAGGGAAAAAATAATGCGACATATGTAAGTTTTTATTATAGTACATCTGTACAATTTATTAGAAATTAATATATCTAATAGATCTAATCTATTAATAATTAGATTGTCGAGGTAGATGGATATATGTATATACATTTAAGAGAGGTTGTTTATTGGTATATTCAAAATCGATTGAAAGGTACTTAAACACGGAAGAGTTGTGTAAACGGTAGAGGCGTCGTTTCTCTTATCAGGTCTTCAAAGACGTTACAGTTCGAGCGTGAATTTTCTGATTTCACGCATTGCACAACATTGGATTACCTACCGTGAATCGCAGTCGTATGCGAATGTGAAATGTCATATTGCGTCTCAACGTGCGTGTGTCGTTAGACCGTTTTACATGTGAGGTGGAAATATGTTCCAGTTATTTTATTTCCTTGTCTCTTGCAATACGTGTCGGATGTCGACTCCGCTCGCGTCACCCGACACTAGCCCGCGTTTCTCCAGCATTCGACTATGGTAGGTAGGTATGCGCTCCTGTGCTACTGTCGCCAATGCAATATATCGTTAAACCGAATAATATATTCGTGTCGTGATTGACTAATCTGTTGGTGGCGTGATTCAAACAATACAAAAAAAATGTAATAACTACGTCACTTTCATTCAAAACTGGTTGTGATATAGTCGCGCAGCGACACTGGTCGCCGGTGTCAATTAAAATGTCGTTCAAGCGTAATTCAATCGCCGTATTATATCATTACGGATATTGTATCACATACTGAATTGTTAATTACCTACTAAGTAGATAGGTGTACCAATTAGGTGAAATATATTGTATCAACATTAAATAATTTTTTAATCGTACATTGAAACGAAAAAGCTTTTTGCAAAAATAGAAATTTAAGTAATGAAGTGTAAACGAGGCCACCACGTTTGCGTACAATTTACGTAATCGCGCGTAGGTACGTAAAAAAACCTCGTATCGGTGTGTGCATTCCGCGATTCCATTTATGGTGGGACAGTTGCCTATATAGAGTAGAATCTAATGAATAGCCAATGTGCCCGTAACCGTGTCCGACTTGCCCTAAGGCAATCGAGCGGTGACGCAAAGAACACAACACTGTTACCGTTGAGCTAGATACAAATGAAAAGGCCGCTTTTGCAATATTTCCTGTTGTTGTTGTACTCAATTAGATTTGCCAATAAAACGTGGGAAAGCATATTTTGTATCATTACATCTAGTTTTGAACTGTTCAGAAAGCACATATATCCACAATTATAACAACATCGACCCAATACACCGACATCTGAAGTTCTAAGTCTAAATCTCGTAGTGCGGCGTTGTTGGGCAAGTCGCGTATGACATTTGACTACGGAAGGAGTCTTCAACTCCGTCAACCGTGTCCCAAACACACATCTAGTTGATATCTTGTTACAATCCCATTCGATGCTCTGTAAACCGACCGACAGACAGTAATAAAAGTAATGTTATGGTTTCGTTTCTAATTAGCGTTGTCACATATTTTTTTCATTCAACAGGAGAATGCCATATTTTTTGTTTTATATATACACGAACGTTTATATTATACATACACGAACCTCCCCAGTTGCGACATGAAGTATGTAATCAATTTAATCCGCACGTGGTTTAATTGATAATAAAATATGAGTAATGATGCCCTGTAACTAACTACCTATACATAATTTCGACAGCTACAACAAATTGAAATTTAATTATATATAAAAATAATATAGGAGTAAACTTTGTTGGATCGTTGGGTAGTCTGAAGTTAAAGTAATAATGGCGATGACGTAATCACCTTATTGATTCGATAACATTATTGTGTACCTACTGTTGTTGATTTAGACAATTGACTCACTGATAATGGACGGGGATATCGTCTATATATATATGTATTTAGTACGGTCATCGGATATTTATTCAGATACCTGATTAGCTGTCGGTGATAAAATTTAAATAGGTATGTCGTATCATATCGGTATGAATGATATCACTGTACCTATAGTAGATATGAAACAAAGTTCTTTAAAAATAGTTTTCATCAATACGTAGATAGTGTGTTGAAATCCAGTCACTTATATATTTCTTCCTTTACATTATTATGAACGTTTTAATATTTTATATCAGTTGGTTTAATGTTGAATGAGAATACCTTGAAGGAACATATTATTACCGTTCTCCATAAGGCGTATCGTTTCTGCCAACCCACCTTTGACCATTTGTTGTGGCATACCGTGGTCTTGAATCTTACTCATTCTGAGAGGAGACCTACTGTCGCGACAATGGATTTAAGGTTTATATTATTAGTCGCTTCTAAATGGTAATTATGTGGATTAAAGGCGTTACATGGTGCAACTAAAGAGTTCGTCACTAGTTATATTAAACGTTTCTCGGGCACTTAATTCTTTTCAGTGTTTGTAAAAGTGAAGAGCGTCCTTGAATATTTTGCCACGAAGTTACTTTAATTTCCCCTGAAACTTTTCGCATAAATCCGTTCCAGATATTCTTTGGTGTTAACAGAAAAGTTTGTTTGGTTTCAGTGCTCGGCAATACTCGTTATTCTCTTAACGTATTGTTTCCGTTTGTTCGGTAATTGATTACGCTTTCTTTCAGTGTTGAGGAAAATAGTACACTTATAAATTACTTCTAAATCGTACTTAATGATCTCTCTCTCTCTAGAGAGATAGAGAGAGCCGTAGATGTCACTCGTAATAAAAATAAAAGTCCATGTTTTATTAAGCAGAACTTTTAATTATTATAAAAAATTGAATATGAAAAATTCAACATGTAAATAGCATTTCACCGTCGTGTCGCTCTGCAATAGACTTTTTATTGATCTCGCCTGTAAATTGGTTTGGGGTTATTTAATGTTCCTTTTGTAAAAATTGCCCGTCCAAACTCAATAAACGGTTTTGTTCGTTCAGTTTCATCCCATCATCCTCGACGCGACCCTTTTGGGATAAAATTTTTAGACGGAATAATGATGTTACCTTTTCACCCTTCCCATACGGGTTTGGGGTGCGCAGTGCTAACAAGCCGCCTCAATCGCTCGTGGGGTTGTTCGAAATCATAATTAAAATCGTTTATTGTTGTTATAAATGTCAACTTTAAAAGATTATTTTTTCGTAATGAACAAATCATTAATATTTACTACCTCCTAACCGTGAACATTGTATATGTTTTGAAAGTGTTATAAAACATTTTCAAAATTGTTAAACACCTGCGTGTCTTTCATATCCTCTCATTGTAAATAAAATGTCAGCAAAAAATTTATATCTACGCTGTTCCCTTACCTGCAATTTACCCGCTCGCTTACTTTTCTTATAGGCGCTGACACCGCGGCATTAAAAATATCCCAGATAGATGTCGATATGCGGTTTAAGCGCTCTCATCGGGAGTGCGGTCACGTCCTCCGGGCAAGTCGCACGCCGCGTCTAATCCGGTTGAAATTATCCACGTGCCACTAAAACAGATACTTCCCTTGATAAATGGAACAGTATCATCTTCCTTCAAGTGTTCTTCATTCCCCTACAGAGATGTCATAAATCCCCTCGGGCAAAGGCCAATTTTAGGTAATCACTCTTTATGCAAAGAATTTTGGGAATCCTTTCTCCTTTCTGTTGGGGAGAATCTAGAAAATTGTTGTATTGTTTTATAATTTATTTTACTAGTGAAAGTTGTTAAAATACGTCTTCAAACTTATTTCATTTTTAGATAAGTGCGCAATCGTCTAGTTTTGAAACAGGTCGACCGGGAATCCCACTCACGGCCATTTGTGTAGTTGATATATTGCTGATCAGCGTTGCATTCCTGAGTCGGAATTTTGAAATTTTTGAGTGAATAAAGCGGGATATTTTCATCGAAAGCGGCACATAGTTAAAAAAACCTATATAATCAAAAGTTTTTTAAATATTAATGTTTTTATTTGAGTTTTAAATTAAGTTTCCGTGACAATAGATTGCAAAAATAGCCATAGAAATGTATATTCATATAAATGTGATATGTAAACTTCCTAAGCACGCTGCACGCACGGTCGAGTTATCGACATTTAATTTTGATTTAAAGATCGGGAAGTCCCGCCAAAATCGGGACGTCTGGTAACGCCGATGCTGACAATTCTGTCAAATGCATTTCCTATTTGGTTTATAACATAAATGGATAGCTGATTAGCGTTGCGAAAATACGTAATACGCCGATTTAAACGCAATGCCTTTTCTATCAGTGTATGTCATTTATTATTTTATTGTTCACTTAAAGTTAGTGGCGAAAACACTTTAAGACCGAAACAATCTTTAATTTTAATATTTTTACTACCAAATTCGGGCAATTTCGCCCACCAAATAGCAAAATCGGTTCATATCCAGCATTGCTTGTTTTGCGAGTGTTTGAACGCATCAGTAGCTACCAAAAACATTTGTGATGTTTATCCAAGTAGGTATATTAGATGTGCGAAAATACCAAATGGGAATTCCCAAGTTTAAACTCCCTAATATTGAACTTTCAGACTCGTATCGATCTTGTAGAGCAACAACTTTAGACAATGATGTGTTAAGGGCGGAAATGGAGAGAGATCCGTTACAAACAACAAAGGAACTGTCGAAGACTCTTAAACAACTTTGTCCAATGATCCAAGAACATTTGCAACAGATCGGTAAAGTATACAGAGCTGTATATCACAATACGAATAGTTTATTGCCATCTTCATCACTTGAGACGAAATGTGAGTACACTATCATAACCCAAACGCGAAAGGAAATTGACGTTATCCTATAAATTACCACGATATACTGCCAGCAGGGTTTATATCCCAAAGAGGCGCTTTTTTGAGACGATAGATGTAGGAATGTTTATTTTTAAATGCTAAAGCCTGGCGAACTGAATGTACACATTTACTGTGAACTATTGAATGAGCTGTATCAATTCATAATTGTCAAATGTTCAGCGATTTTCAACTGAAAAAACGGTACTCTGCAACACTAATGTATGGGCGCACTTCGCTTAACTAGGTCTGGATTTAGTTCATCAAGTAGGGAGGCGGTACTGCTTCAACTTCCATTGTCGCCCTCCGTAGCGTCATGGGATTTCGGGCGATATATTATTTTCTATATGTTAGATTTATTATATTAGGTTATTTTCTATATGTTGATTCATGACACCAAATAATTTATATCCATTATATTACCTAAAAATCAAATTCATTTTGTCCATTGGTCATTAAAGTATCCCTCACTAGGCGGTTAAAGGTTGTCAATAAATAGGTTTTCATTATTTTTTTAAATGAGACTGGAAGAGCAAGTTCGTCGTTGTACTGATTCATAAAAACGAGATAAATTTCCTGTACGCGTATTATGAAACTAGATAATGTTTATTCTTTTATCGGATGGAATTAGCTATGTAGCTGTTATACCTTATGTTTTCACAGTTAAAACCTCAAACAACGTTATCTAGGTAAATCCCTGATATCAAGTGTTTAAATGGCATTTCTAAAGAACAGTGTCATATTTGTGGCCGATTTATTTTTGAGTCGTCCTTGTTATCACGCTTTCGGATAAGACGTAAAATTCATTATTGTCATCCTCATCATTAAAAAGTTCCTTATCGCTCCACTGTTGGATAGGAATGTTAAGGCCGTAGTGCTGTGGCTTGGCAGATCTGATATGAAAAAAAAATATTGTTCTATATTTTATAAAATAAATTCCTTCTTAGCATGGAAACTTTCGACAAAAGTAAGGCGATGACAAATTAGAGAATGATTTTACCAAAAACCTCTTGAATTTAAATTGTCGATGTTTCATAGGGGGTATTGTTTCGTCCCGAATGATTGTGCATTTACGTAAACATGCCACGTACGGATATATTCGTTTGCATGTCTTCCGATGTGCTCCTTGTGCCATTAGAACACCTAGCAGAAAGATCTTGGTCACTTTGAATTAGTTTTAACAGGAATGATTACCATTACTGGGACCTATATGTTAGTATAAGTAATTTATATTAATATGGAACATAAATTGAAACATTTTTTAAAGTTAGATAATGTTGTTATTCATATAATTCTATGGAAGTTTTTAATTAATTGATAACTTTTGTTATTTTTTTCCTGTTGTAGACAAACGTAGTCCTTTGATAATATTTTTAATACAGTTAATTAAAATATAAAATGTACATACTGAAAGGAAATAAATATAGAAAATATAATTATACCTTGTATTTAGGTATTCGATGTATTTATTACGTATATGCAAAAGAAAATAATGCTAAGCATTAATCCAAATAGTTTGTTTACTTTCAGTTTTTGATTTTGAAGACATTAGTAATAATTTACGTAACTTTTCATTTTCTTATTACATAACTTAAAATCTAATTGTATAATATTCTTAATATGGTGTATTTTGTTTCTGTCTTACAAGATAACAAAAGCTCAAGACGTTAGTTTTGTTTGAAATTTACATTTGAATGAGACTTCAGCTGCATTCATTATGTTGAAGGATCTTTTTTTATTCATTGACTGTCTTAATATTTAAATCGTTTTATAGTTATACCATAACGCAAATATTGCTATCTTTATTTTTTATAACAATTCATTATCTTTACTATTTTAATAACAAGTTTAGTCCTTAGATATTAAACACATACATATTTTCTTTATCATCTTAATGTTTTATGCTGCATTTAAACATATAGGTACTTCATTTTCTATCTATTTCTTGTTTTTGCTACTTATGTAAAGCGTTCGTGTGTAGATATATCACTTAGGATATAATTAGGTACATTTGATTTAAGTACGAGAAGAATATTTATACAATTTTAAAGCGAAGTTTGTATGTGTACGTACACTAAGGAACTAACAGAAGTCGATATTGTGGCAAAAGATCATTTTTGTACTGAACAGCTCAACCACTAGCGACACGTAGAATCTCTCAGTAGGTTGTAAAAAAAAATCGCACCAATTCCATATTTATAACGTTAAACGGCGTTCTGCCTCTAGTCCGGCGGTAAAACCCGAGCTTACGTCGTAAATATATGATATCTGGGCCCGTTAAATTAATATCGCGTTTTCCAGGTCAGAGGTTTACCACAGAGCGATCCGAGCAGACGTTTCAATGGTACATTTTCAAACGTCCCTCGAGTGTAGAGCTTTGCGAGTGACGAAATGTTGAGTAATTGTATATTGTTATCGTAATTTGAATTATTCTATGTCGCTTTTAATGCCCGCAGTAATTTTGCAAAATTACTGTTTTGGTATGATAATCCATCTTTCTGTGTCTTTGTGGAGAGTGGAGTCTGTCAACGCGCACTTGGCTAGCGTGGGGAGTCTATGACCTTAACTCTCTCAATCTGAGAGGAGATCCGTGTCGGTACAGGACAGCAGGATGATAAAAAGGATTGATGACAATAATGGTGATGCTGATAATGATAATGTAACTAATATTTCATTATTATAATGATTTATCAATACGAAGGTTACGTAGGTTTTTCTACTCTTTGCCTATACCGTAAGAGATCTAAAAGGTAACGAAAAGTTAGGGGCATTGTAATAGACTATATTGTATAATAAGGGTTTACAAGTATTGCCCACCCGAAGTGACGTTCCGGCCGACGACATAATCTCAAGTTATACAGGCACAACGATCCTTATTATTGATTGCTAGTAAATATTAATAAAAATGATAAGCCGTCGAGAATGTATGATTTAAACGACTTGCAGTTGACATTCACATACAGTTCTACTATTTGCATTCCATTGGAACTATCTGTCCACTTGCTTAGCACAAGTAGACGATTGTCATCTTGGGGCAGGTTTGCAATGTCACTTAGTGAATCATATTTCATTCATCGTTCATTGTTCTTATTTTTTATATTGACAACATTGACCGGATTATTATATGATGATGTACATATATTTATTAAACAACGAGAGTGATATGTTAATAAGTTGTTTGGCTTTGAGGTCCCACAGTTATCTATTATTAGAGATACACTTGACGACTATATTTAAATCTTTACGTCAGGCTATAATTTGAAAAATAATGAGTCAACACACAAATTTTTGAGATGTGGGCGACCCCTATCCAACTGGGACGATAAAAGGTTTGATGTTTGAAAATACTTTTGCATCTGAAGCCGTGTGCTACACCATGTACGCAAACAACCATGTATGACTATTTTGGTGCAAACTGTGTACTGATGTTGTTTTTTCTGTGTCGTTCGCAGAAGGTCGATCCCGAGCTGATCTTCACGAAACAGGAGAAGATCGGTAAGGGCTCGTTCGGCGAAGTGTTCAAGGGCGTCGACAACCGAACGCAGCAAGTCGTCGCCATCAAGATAATCGACTTGGAGGAGGCGGAAGATGAAATCGAGGATATACAGCAGGAGATTATGGTGCTCTCACAGTGCGATAGCCCATACGTCACTAAATATTACGGATCATACTTGAAGGTGAGTTTTTATTCTTTACACAACTGTAAGATTTTCTTAGCGCTCTTCGTACAATTAATAATAGCTAGAACACATTTGGCGCTTTGAACCGCGTGCTTTTATAGCGCGCCTTCTAAGAATTTTTATTGAGGTATATTATACGTAATATTCAAAGACGTTGTTATTCAGAAATGCACGTTTGTCTTGTATAGGTACTTCTTATTTCATGAAACGTGCGTTCTCACATCGTGCGTTTCAATACGCCACATGTGTTTGCATACAAGTTGTAATTTGTCTATATTCTAGCTACTTTTAGCACAGTTTTAAATTGATACATATATTTCAAATAGGTGCATACAAGAATATTTATCAAACATCAACTAGGACTCGTGTTTGTGTTGTGCATACAGAAATATTTGTTTTCGCTTTCGTCTCCTTTCCCCGTTATCTCCATGTAATTGTGCTATCCTTGTTACTTAGTGTACTTACGTGAAGTCGTATCACGAATACGATAAATATAATTTTAAATATATAGTGGTCAATCGCAGAAAAATTAAGTTTCGGCTCCTGTGATGTCTTGATGTAGGTATGTAGTTTACTCGGTTCGGACCAAAGTGAGGAGAGTAGCAAGCGAGCAGGTCATATGTGGGCGCAGCCGTGGGACTGGGACTTACGTTACTGGCCTTGAGCAGGCGTATAAAAATAGGACAGTTCGTGTACCTTGTTAATAAAATGAATAGTGTGAAATTAGTCACAGAACTGCGGGAATAATGATTGCTAATACCTCTCGAACAGATTGAATATTATAATATGATCGCAGTTGGTATTAAATAGTATCTATCCTGTTCAAGGTTGGTTACAGAAGCGTTGCTAGTCATGAGAACTGAGGTGTTCTCACGTAGTGCATGTGTGGTCCGGCAAGGACACTATTTAGACAGAAACACATATTATTATAGTAACGTTTATTTTACTGTAGAAATTGGCGCCGTGGTGCTACTTCTCCGGTCGAATTGTATGCACGATTGTACAACTTATTAAGGTTTGTGTATGTATGACAGAATGGAAGGATTTCAATTTTAGGTGGTATTAATTTTATTTCTTTATTAGTTTTTTTTAATCTATTACGAATTGTTTAAAAATGTTGGTCTTCTGCCAGCATATAGTCGTAAGGTACAATGACATTAAGGATTGTACTTAGCCAGCGGTTCGATTTTTCCTTCCCGTCGCTCCGATAACTTACGTATTTATCGCTTTGAAAATCAAACTTCAGTTCGGTAATATACATAAAAGTGTGTTAGCAGTTAATGTACCGATTCGGTCGGAGCCTGAACATCAATCATTGTCTCCGAGGACGTTTGCGTCTGTTTATCAGTTGGCGCGCTCTATTCGACGCCGGGATCGCAATACGAGTAACGAACGCTCACACCACCGAATGCACCCGTCCACGGGATCCCTTGTGAGTGATCGCTGTCGTTAAAGGGATTCGATTAATTCGCCGAGATTACAGCAATCCCTCATTAGTCTTGATGATCCCGGATCCTACGTCTTGCGTTGTCTTGCGATGGCGTAACGTCATTCTCAATGGCGCGATTTGCATTATTCCCTCGCAGCCGTTTGCTCAGCTACAATTACAGAAAGCTTCAGCGTAATGAAGCACGTGGATACATATTACAAACAAATTTGCGGTATTACCGCCATCTTTTCTGATTAGTAAGCCCGTATTGTAATTATTATTCTTCTGGTCCGTGTAATAGGACGTCGGTATTGAATCGTGACTGCAACGGCATGATATCAGACCGCGTTTGTGATAGACAGCCCGGCCGCCTGTCAACGAAAGTATTATATTATGGCCACTTCTATATGATACGAAGGTTTGGCATCGTTACGTAAAACGGAGTGTACCCAGTACCTATTATGATATGATATTTGTAGTGAACTTCAAAAACGGAACGTTCGCCGGTTTCGCGCGTCGCGCTCGCGTGCCGCGGCCGCCGTCCGTGTATTCGAAACGACATCCGTCACGAACTCTTTCTGATTCGTGCACGACGCTAACATGAAAACGGCACGTTATATTCCCATCGTCGCGTTGTAAAACAATGTGCGTTGGTACCTACCTACCTCTCAAATGCACTACGTCAACCTAATGATCTACGTTATTGTTCTTGTATACTGCTGTTAGATAGGTACCTACCTATCTACGTTTCTACGCACAGTTATAGTTTGTTCGTGACTTAGCGAAACGCAATTTGATAGCGGATAGATTGAGGCGTAGTGACGTATGCATGCTATGCTGATTATAGACTCATTGCCAGTCTTACCTGATAGTATGAGAGGCATGACTCCACGTGGGCAGTGTCGTGAATGGCGTTCGAAAACAATAGCTTACAGATTGTTTCGTAAATACGGCCATTCGTTGAATAGAAAATATAGTTCCGCCGTGTGTTTGTATTGAATGTTGGTTTTTTTTTGTAGCAAATGCGTTTCTTTGTTATTGTGTAATAAATAACGGTACTCATTGAGGCATTCGTAGTAGTGAGCTTGCTTTGTTTTGTTATATTTATAATGTTTTTCAGATTCGTACATAACATGCCATCTATTCGTATATAATATGTATTATTAACTATTATATATTTGGTCTTTTGCTACAAAGAGTATATTGTGTACAAAGTCTCTGTTGACGGTAACGGTAACCAGTTATGGTTGTTGTGTTGCTCGAAATTGATCACAACAGAATTTAGAGGGTTCCATATCGCGGTTTCCCTCCGGGAGTGCGGATGGGTTGCGGGCGGGGTGGCATCCCGCCAGGACGGACAATAACGTCTGCTTCGATATGACGATTATGATTGACATTTGCATTTTTATTGTTCCCCCAGCTTCCAACTCTCTCCGTATTGCTTAATCGTTGTATTTTACGAAACCACTGCACTTTTTTTCTATTGATTAGCACTAAATAACAATACGAGAACTCTTTGTGTATCGCACATTGTGAACGCACCATAGTCCGTTTCCGATGGTCCCGTGGGAAATCTAAACTACCTACACGTATCGCCATAGTACGAAGTGAATCGGAAAAAGTTTAATCCAATCACGAGAAATACGTCAACTCCCACAGCGATTTCGATGGACAATTAGGTATATTACATATTTAATTTCGAAAATGACACTTTGTTGATAAGAGCAATAACTACTGTACACGAAAACACTGCTAGAAAGTGAATATAGGGTTGTTTATAATATTAACTGTTTTCGTATATTTTTTAGATTCCTTTATAAAAACAATTTTATAAAAATACAATGTATGCTTTGATTATATTAATTTATTTACTGTTTATTGATTACCTATAGCTAGGTTACAAAGGGCGGACTTAATGCCTGATGGCATTCTCTACCAATCATTATAATATATACTAAGTAAATTGGTACCGCCTCAAAAAGTTTAAGTTTTCAATTTTAATAATACTTGCATATGTACATATATATGTAGTCGGTACGTACGTGAACGAAGAGCCACGTATCGTAACGCGTTTGATGTGTTGCATTTCTCGCTTTGTAAGTAGCATCGGCAGCACGGTCGCTATTGCAATCTTGACACACTTTCGAATGCTGTTGTTATGCGTGCCTTGCAACATACGATGCAACGTGAGCGAGCGGGCGAGCGAGCGTGTACACTATTTTAGTGTATTAACGTATCGAGCGCTTTTGTATTGTCAGCTCGTTACTCCATGAATAGTAAAAAAGGCTCGTCAATATTTTTATTGTTCCGCTGTTGGAAACGTGGCTCCTATTGGAGTAAGAAGGGATAGACTGGCAGGTGGGGC
>DWTO01001331.1:0-16580 GCA_018244755.1 Jemadia pseudognetus
GGTGAAACGTGGGAGTGTTCTGCATTCCTCTGCCTACCTCTTCGGGGATTACAGGCGTGAAGTTACTTTTTTTTTATGTATATTAAAATTTGTTCAATAAATTAAACTGTTTTGATACAAACGGGATATTTTAGTGTTAGATATGTATGAAATACGATTTAATGAGGACATATATATTAATTATAACATTAATATATTCTGTGGGTTGTATTATTATTACTTCATCATACTAGATCTTTTACGGGGTATGCGCGTATATTACAGTTTTGGCTGTCACCGTAAAAATATTAAAGTGTAGTATGCAGCCAGAAAATGCGATGTAAACGCATCTTTTCGTCTTTCTCTCTAAATGATGTGTCTAAAGGCAGTTTTCTGGCAAATTGGAGCGGAAAGGGCCGGCGTGGAGACGGCGCTTACGTGTACCGCGCTCTACGCCGTAGCTGCTACGTGAGCCGACTGCGCGCCACGTTGTTATGAAAGTTATTTTCAATTCCGTAGCACTGCTACGAGAATTAGATCAACTTTCTAACGCTACGCTGCCAGCGTATCAAGTTATATTGTACAGTATAAATAATACTATACTTTTACTAGCTATTATTGTTAGTATTGTTGTAATTACTTGCTATTGATGTTAGTAATCAGTAAATAGACTGTCACGTGGGTCTCTAGCTCGTACCTAGCTCGTAGTCTGGATACAGTCAGACAGTGCTAGTTGTTCCAGGTGTGTGGCTATAAGCATATCCCCTGTTCTATGGTACGATGTAAACGTAACTGATGAAACGTGTGGGTTGGATTCTCATACAGGACAAATATTTGTGAGTTGACGAGATACACACACAAACAAACACTTGTTTGTTATGTGTTCAAGGGTAAACAAAAGTTATGTATATCTCTATGTAGATACTCGTACATAGTTTTTCAGCCTTCTGGTTACCATAACGCAAACTTTCTTCAGGTTTATTTGAAATCAGATGGACGAGTGAAGAGATGTATCAAAATATTACGTAATCCTGAAATATTTAAAAAATGAGATTTCATTTTGCACCTGAAAATATATACCTACATGTGAACACTGTACTTAGGAAGGTGTTTTTCATTCTTTTTGCACCCGTCATTATATATACAGCGCTTAATGCGTTGCCAGCTACACAAAACAGCCCTTACATTATATTTTCTCCCGAGGGTTGCGCGTCGCGTGCGGACTCGCCGGACGTGAGCAGAACGCCAAGTCTACCGCTTTCCCCCGCACTCTACCGCTACCCGCTGTCCGATCGAACAGACTTATTTTATTTTGCAAAACTCCGATAAGGCGGCTGATATGTAGTCGTTTTTTAATTAAAAATAGAAATGACACAGTGACGTTAATTTGAATAATGGATTACCTTGAATTATTAAAGTGAAAAATTTAAACCCTTGAATATTGTTAAAGATACACACATACACATACACATACACACCCAAATACCTACACACAGACATGAGTGTGTTATGTATGTATACATTTATTTCTCACTGATCAGTTGATGATCTAACTACTTAATAGACGAGTAATGCTCAATATATTGCGGCTAGTCAGTAAAATACAATTCTTTATGGTTTTTACATTCGCTTGAGTAGCCTAAGGGATTAGGTGCCGGTCGCCTGACCGTGTAGAGGCTCTTAAGCTCTGAGGTAGGTTACAATGTATTGTGGAAACTACAGTCGGTACAAACTGAAATGCCCGGGAAGACACGTGTGTCATAAGTTTACTGAATATGTTAATGACTGCCCGGAATAATACCTTGAATGTTATATTTTCTTTAGTCATTGTAAAAAAAGACGGTACATAATTACATTAAATTCACAGCTAAAGCGTATTTCAAATCAAGTCCATTAATTTATTGTATAAATGTATTATTTTAAATTATTTTCTTTCATAGATAGTTACCAGAATCTTATTTTCATTATCAATTAGTTTATTAAAATTATACGTAAATAATAATGTGTTATTAAATTATATAACTTAAAATATAATAATAAATGTCCTTCGTCATTGTCGTTCCTTTGGATTCAGTGGAATTAAAGTGCGTTACCATTTGAAGCCTAAATTTTCGACCTCACTCACTTCAACCTCACTTCGACCGACTTATTGAAGCTTTACTGAACCAGTCTAGTTTTTCACTTTACTTTCTGAAATAAAGTTTTTATTCTTCTG
This sequence comes from Jemadia pseudognetus, assembly GCA_018244755.1. NCBI lineage: Eukaryota > Metazoa > Arthropoda > Insecta > Lepidoptera > Hesperiidae > Jemadia > Jemadia pseudognetus. The sequence goes on from DWTO01001331.1 coordinate 2,195, forward strand.
TTTAAGAGATCTAGATTCACACAATACTCTTATTTGTCACTAGGAATTTTTAATACGAGCTGTCATTTTCTTAATAACTCAACGCTTCAACATGACGTCATGACAGAAATGTGCAGAGTAATATTTGACTTTTATTTCGTTAAGTTATGGGGACGGGCCTCATTTAATGATGTCATTATGTAATTTCGAAAGACTCTTTTTCATTGAAATACCAAAAAAAACCTGATTCTGAAGAAAATATACCAAGAATTGATAGTATACAATATAGTTTACCTAATATTGATCGTAATTACCTATGGTGTAAGGTAAAGTATGCCATAGTAGCATAGCCGGAACACACGAGCCTACCTTGACCTGTTATTCATATTGGTTACTAAAGTGTTATCGTAAATCTATTCGTGGGCTCCAGTGTGATCGATAAAACATTCATTATACAACAGGCTGGGTGACAACATTGAAAGCTTTTTTATCTACGTGAGTGTTATCCGCTTTTTACCAATGATATGATGATATCTTTTACCAAAGCTCTATACACATGTATGGTTTAGTGCTATTGTCAGTAACATCTACATACGAACTACGACACCAAGCGTACCTCCGAACATCGTTCAGGGAGACGGTAAGCCAAAATAAAACAACATTTGCAGGAGAACATTTATTACGATATGCATATACATGGTCGTCGATGTAAACAGCTGAGATGGCCGCGACTCCGGGAGAGAGAAATATGAAAGGGTAGGTAACAGAAAGCACGCCTCCAGCTGGCGCTCGAGGTCGAGCTCGGAGGAAAACAAACTTAATGGGACAGACTGGGCTCGTAAATAGGTTTGGGCTTTTACCGCGCGCCTTGAAAACATGACGCTTAGGCGTTGCGCCGCCTTTCAATACTTCGTTATTCATAACATTCAGTTGACCTCCACAGCTTCGTGGCGCGCTATAATTAATTATACAGATTTTTGAGCAAACAATAGCGCCCAGTCGATTTGAATAATGAAGTCTTACGTATATGTTATGAATCCGTATCAGTACAGGTACGGTCAGTTGCGTCCAGTTATGAGGTGATTGCTTAGTGGACGAAAGGAATGGAGAACAGAACGAGACAATGAAGGCGATACAAACAAGATGACAGAACAGAAGCTTGCAAGACAGAGTGAAGAGATAGAGAAGAAACGTACAGATGGTTGGTCTGTTCGTGGTCATTGGAGTCTTGTGTGGGCTGCGAGCCGGAGCGCCGCAGCCGCCAGATGGCGTGGCGCGCCGCCACCAGCCGCGCGAAGCCGTGCCGAGCCACTCTCGGGAGCGCTACGCGCGCATTATCTCACCTCGCGATCAACAAGTCTCGCACGGACGCCGCGCACCTCGCGCGATCTCCCCGGCGCGCTCACCATGCGACCAGGACCACGGGAGGCGACAGGAGGGACGGGTCACGATCAACAAGTGACGGAATGGATGAGGGTATCAAGGATCCACGTCTACGGCGGCTTAGACACGGGCTCCGTTACAATTCACAAACGGTGCCATGGACATCGAGTTTACTCGGAACACCCTATATAACTACAAGCAAAAAGCCTGCCTAAACGTATATCACAACCGAATATCACACAAGCGGTGGCAAGCGAAGCTTCTGTGGACGGCGGCTTACGTAACGCTAACTTAACTACGCGTGTATATCGTGCAAAAAATTTATCGATCACAGAAAGAAGCCTTAACACTACGAGTTTTTAAAGTGCCCGTTTAAGAATATTATGTAACGGAGCCCAGTTTGTGTGGAAACTGGTAATGAAAGGTTGGGGCGCAAGGGACATGCGCGTAGGTAAGGAGCAAGGCGAGCACTGGCGAGAGTGGCGCTCACTCCCCACCCCGACCCCCCGTCACCCGCCACGCGCGCGCCCACCCACTCACAACCTAGACACACTTGCCTACTGAATGTAATCATTAATCGTTCCTACAACACGCGTAAACAGTGAAATCCACAAACTTTTAAACACTCGATGTAAATTACAATTTTAAAGAATTCTTGTCATAATTATAAATCTTTTATTCCATTTTTAAAATAATGAGGAGATAAGCATAATTATGACTATTTCAAGTTATAAAGATACAAATAATCACCGTAAGGTACAGTGGGGACTGGTAATCAATGGAAGAAAACAATGACTATACTACAAAGTTGCATTAACCGTACCCCGAGGGAGTGCTGGGTCGCCCGCCTATTTATAGTTTCATTCATGAGCTGCATTGTACAGCGCCATCTACCGGCGCACAATAAAAGCTAACAAAAGACCGGGCTGTCGAGGTTTCATAGCTATTTACTGTAGTGAGCTTAAAGGTGTTGTTGAGGTGCCAAACGAAGGCTAATCTGCAATATCGGAGGTTATAGTTGCCCCTTCACGGAAGGGCAGAGCGACCTTGAGCGCTGCCTTTTTATTCATACCAAAGAATACTGCGGCGTATTTTTATTTTATGTCGTTATATTATATTCATTTTGATAAATATCCATACAGTATTTTTTAACTCATTGAAATGATTAGTAAGTATATAGGTCATTTGCCTAAGTGAATTACAGCTGTTTTCATCTCATTGCAGCTTGCGAAAATCAGTGTATGTTCAAAAACAAATGCCACATATTTCTTTCTTCTTATATCTTGTCGTGTGGACTACGGACAGTGTTATAGACGGCTTCCACAGCGCGTAGCAGTGCATGAACTATTTTATGACAACAATTGACACTTAATTTTTAAATATCTTTCTGTATCTAAACGTTTTACAACAAACTGCATTTCCTTACAACTAATTTTTTTTCTCGAAACTTCGAACTCTGGGAGCTTTTTAAGTGTGTTATAATATTATCTAATGTAAAACATAAATTAATGGCTATTCGTCTTATTACCCTCATATTTCCTATGAAACAAAAACTTAAAACGCGCTTTAAATGCTTTATTTCGCTGCTTCATAGCCTTGAATGGTTCGTTTTTTGCTAGGTTAAGTTCTGCTACTCGACACTGGGTGGCGCTAGCACACATGTTGTTCACAATGACAAGAATTTGTGGAGACTATGGTCAAGGCAAACAAATTACATGTACGAACTCAATAGAACTCTAAGTAAATTGTATATTGTAATTGCAGATATTTTCTGTATTATTTCGACCTTTTTGGAGTTAGTTGGAGTGCTATTCTGATGTTGTATATAGGTACATACGACATGTATTTGAGTTGTGAGAGTTGTTTCACAAATAGAATGAGTAAAAAAACACTTTATGTATGGTATGGTATGGTCTTTAATTATATAATGAATGACCAACCATAGTTTATAATTAATTAACAAACAAATTTGAACATTAATTTTATTTACTATAAGAAATGTATGTGAATCGGAGCTTTCATAACTTATAAGCTTCAAGAAATAGGGTTATAAATTTTGGTCTAAATTTAACCATCCGAACCGTCTAGTTGGAAAACAAAATCCGATAGTCTACATCGGACATTTCTACGACTTGAAAAGTGGGACAACGCTGATGTCGCCATCCTGTTGGGTTTAACAAGGAATTCCATATTTTTAGATTTGTATAGAAACCTAACTGTAACATCACGTCTGTATTCCTCGAAGAGGTAGGCAGAGGAGTGCAGTTACCTCCAAACTGAATGTAAAATGAACCTAACTGAATATAAGTAAAACTTACTTAGCTTAACATAAAACTTGTACAACATGTATGTACATCCATATAAAACTGTCAGGTGTAAGTTAATATAATACTTTATATACCTAATAATAAATTGTAAAATACTCAAAATTTTATGTAACAATATTATGCAGTTTTAACCTTGATTTTATAATTCTAAAGTTGGACACGAGCCTTCGTTTGAAACAAAATATTCACAAAATACTACTATAAGAAAAAAAAATTATCAAATTTACCATTTTTTCTTTTGGTATGACAGCTAATAGCGTATAATATATGCAGTTTGTTTCTTATGGTGAAATTTTTTCAGTCGATGTGGACAGCCTGGTAGCAACGTTGGCGCGAGCTGCTCCAAATCTTTAATCGCTCGAAACAGCAGTCAGTGCCAAGGCGCACACTCATGACCCAACTAATGGCAACATAAATTATGTTATTTCCAAACAAAGTATCTCCCAGGATATTTTTATTAATCAAAACATAAGCACTAGATGGGCATTTTACAATGACTATAGCGTTTACAGTTTTACAAATTGTCAATATATGTACATACACACACATACACAATACACGCACGCGAACAATCGTATAGAATAGAAAGCGATAGAAACTAGTATAAAAGTGAGGGGGGGGATAACGCTATTTCCTTACGTGATAAAAATAGACAAATATGAACAAACTGAATCTCCATATAGCATTAGAATCGGAGTCGAAAAAAAGGTGAAGCGTCATACCTGATCAGGATCCCTGGACTGCAAGCGTATTTTATTTTTAGTGAAAACATTAACAAATTGACGTGGGTTCATAAATGTGGGTTGATAGGTATGGATATGTGCAGGTACAAGATAGGAAGGGCTCGTGCGCGGAGTGGCCGCAAGCGGGACTACTGCGATTTTCACGAATTATTGGATTTTCATAATTTTCTGTTTAAATTTCTACTAGTGAGTCGGAGTTTGGGCTTGTCCCGGTGTATGGAAATAGTCTCACTACCTATTCCATAGTAGAAAGTAAACGTAACTAATGAACCGTGAGAGTGTACTACCTTCCTCGACTCTCCTCTCCGTGGATTACTGGCGTAATGGTACACGATATAAAGGCATTTAAAAGTTAAAACATTTCTAATGACCGTTCATTAATTAATATGGACGTACATCATATGCTCAGTGAAATGATTTCTACAATAGAGTAAACGATGAATAGCGTAAGTCCCAAGTAAAGAGTTATTTACATCAATATTTGTTATGGCTTTCAAGTTTCGTTCAGAACGTAGCGTTCCCTGAAGCAAGTAAACAGACGGGTCTGCAATGCCGAGCTTGTGGCTAAATCGCTTGTTTACAAGCAACTTTATGGGTTGCCACTTTAATACCTAGTATCTATAACTACCTGTTCATTACCTTATTTATACCTATCTATATCTGAATGTATTGCCAATATTACGTAGTTTCATTTTCTTCGTTTGACGATATTAATGTAGTGATATTTTACTATAGAGACGGTTTCGAGTTTGACTCTTAGCAACACATGATTTGAATGATGTTTTTACATATTCCTTGGAGGCCAGCCTCAGGGTAATCAATATCATTGTCTTTATTCAGAAGCTAATACTTATTGTTCTCATTCATATAATATATCTTGTAGGTTAAGTCGTTCACATTACTGCGTTAAAATGTTCCGTAAAATTTTCGGGAAAATGCTCTGTAGATAGTTTTACATTTTGTACTTATCGTTCTACTACTCTACAATAGATGGCGCATGTAGCAGTTTATAATGCAGCTTAAAAATAACACTTTTTGCCAGTTATTTTATATCCTGTGTCCATAATATATTCCCTCTTCGACATACAAATGTGGAAAAAAAGTGATTACTCTTCTGATCGCTGTTTAAAATAATTTTCTGAAATTATTTCAACTTGGCCCTAGAGGGCGAAGATTGTTTTGTAAACTCATTATCATTTAAATTTCAAGCGTTCATTTTTTATTGCGTTAATACTAATTTCATCATGTTAAAAAATATGTTAAGGCAATATATTATATTTCAGTTCAAATATAGGGTCGAATCAAAATCTAATGATGTTTTTAAGTTCGTTTGTTAATATTAATAATGTTGATAATTTTAATAATTCCGTATTAGAAAAGACAGAGTCTGTTTAACATTGTGGCGTCCCGAAACGATATAAAACCCTTTTTTTAATTCAAAAGACTGGTATTATTTATTTCTATTAGGCGGTTTTGAAATAAAACAGTATTATCACTTACGTAGCTGTTACAAACAAAATAGTTTTTTGGTCGCTAAATATTATAATATTTGAGCTATGCTCGGGCCCTACACATTACCTACATACATTAATTATTATCAATACTTAAAACACATAACTTTTTGACCACTTAAATATTCTTATAACTTTAATTTATTATGTTTCTCTAATTTTTTTGCTACAACTTTCAATTATCATTTGATTTATTTGCTATAGTTATCAGAGCAGATGCAATTCATTTATTATTGTGAACCGCCGAGCGTCGCTATCGGCTCATTAGCGTTCTATTGAGATTGTTCCGGTTCGCTGGATCTCTTCTGCCATTCAGTTCTGTACAAATTTCTGCTTTATCATGTATTATTATACCTTTTCATTACTTCTTCACGAAATCAGCTTCTGAAAAGTCTGTCACATTGACTTCTAGTGTTAATCTCGTAAATATTAAATTTTTATCTATTATTTTCTTAACTGTATTCGTCTCAATTATATGAAATTTTAAATTCAACATTTTAACTATCGAAGTGAAATGAAAACCCTCGAAGCGGTCATTACCAGTAATGGCCCAAAACTGGTTAAACATGACCTCGTTAAGGTTAATCTTCCTATCCTAACTTCCATACCGCGCGGACCATCTCGTCAATCATCTAAATGCCCTTTTTGCGGCTTTGTTTTCCCTCCAAATTGTCGACGATTACGTAGGCAGGGAAAGCCTCACTGTTCCATGTAACGCCCCATATATTTCGTTTCCAGTTTGTTTTGCTGTCAAAAGGTTAGTTCAGTTCCAATGGGTTATTGTGTTAAAGTCATGTAGATGTTACCTTCATGTATGGTAAATTCGAATCAAATATATTCCTACGTGATGCTGAGAAGAACTTCTTATTAAGTACATTTTCAAATGAAAAATAGACAAGTAAACAAAATAATACACTAAGATATTGTGTTACGCGTTCAATCCTCTATACAACTGTACCTAATATTTGGATTGAATTGAAGGATTGACTGTTTTATTATACAACGAGTGATTGTAACAGTATTCTTACTTAATTTTTGTTAATTTTGTACTGTGTAAATATTTTCTATTTTATTTGTGTATATTTTTAGTATTTAGATAAAATTTACCAACCAACGCGACCAACTGCCTCGTTGGGCATTTTGGTCAGAATATCACACTAATTAAGTTACGTCTAAGTCGTACTAAGTCAATAACTGACAACGTAGCAATTACCTCATGTAAATGTTTTATCTTTAATTTTAACCCAATAACTACACTTGTTTAACAGTACTTAAGTGTGTAAATAGCTTATTGACTATAAATGAAATTTAACTAACCCCTATTTTTTTTACAACAAATCCGGAAACATAAACACTAAAACATAGGTATCGCTAATAATATTGAAGTTAATGGGGGCCATTTTCGTTCAGAATTATTTTACGATACGTAACTAATTCGAACTTTATAATTGACTAAAAACGATATTAATTGCAGTCTAGAACACTATTCGAAGTTGTCAGCATATATTTTCTAACATCTTGAATAAATATCGAGCCGACTTGTGTTAACAATAAGATTATTCTGGGATATGACATATCCCCGAGCACAACTCTGATTCGTGTCAAGAGAGTTTATTACCTACAAGTATGTACATATAAATTTGTATTGTACATATTTGTATATAGACAAGGAAGCATATAAGCTTCATGAGATTGAGGCATAAACTGAATTAGTTCATAATAATTATAATATTCTAATGTAAGTATGTATGTATATATGTACTTATTGTAAAAGATGCATAAGCACATCTATGGATTTTCTTTCGCCGCTTCTTCTCTGTAGCAAGGCATTTTCCGAAGCGGTGGCAATTTCATTTCGACGTACAAAAAGTGCTGTAATGAATAAATTTTGAATAAAGGACATTTGATTTTTTTTTAAATTTAACTTAACATGAGGTGACATGTGGGAGTGTACTACATTTACGTTACGCGAAGTTACGTTACGTTATAAAAAAATACGAATAAGTAATTTTGAATTAATATAAGGAAGAAGTATTCTGCAGTTTTAAATTGTTCTCGATAGTATCGGAAGTATTATTTCGCATTTAGGACATATGTCACCGTGCATTTCAAAAATGTCTAATAATAGGAATGATTGTTGTTGGTGACCTAGAACCATGTGACAGAATGGGCCTGCGGGGACCCGGTACCGACGCTTCGCGCCCTCTTGAATAAATAACGAGACGACGCCCCGAGCGATGGTTTAAAATGAGATTATTTGGTGAAATGGGATATCCTGGAGAATATTTATTTCGATTTGAGTATAGATACTGGGGTACATTTGAAATCTGTAACAAATATTGTCTATTATATTATCGTTTCTTCAAAATCAACACATTTTTTGAACTTTCACCTTGGGTTAATAAATTAATAGAAACATAATAATCAATGATATTTTATTTGTTAAATGAGGCACAAGCGTATAGTAGTTTTTTCGTACTTCTGATTGTTCGTCTGTCATGGGTCTCTTAAAGAAGTACAATTATATTTCCCGAGCTCACATTTATCAACCCTATTCATTCTGTATCAATTACTCATGTTGTATACTGCAATAATATGTAGATTGCAATAAAAATATTCTACAACAATTAAAGTTTATGAAACGACATAGTACGATTTGTATATATATGTACCATATTTTATATACATATTGTCTGTAAATATAGTTGTTATAAATTCCCGTGTATAAATTCGTTACAAAGCGACATTCAAAGTCCGACAATATTGCAACGGGTCGCGCACGTTGTCGTAAACAAGGGAACAATGCAACACAGTACTCCGCGCGACCGGATTGCCACCGCTTGTTTGTGTCTGTACGGTTGCAATATGATACAACCGCACGTAAACAATCGGAGATATGTTCTGAATCAACAGTTACCCTTTATTTAGGTACTTAAGATCAACGTTATTTGCGCTAGGTACAATACAATATCACGCCTGTATCTCCCAAAAGAGGTAGGCAGAGTAGTGTTGTACACTCCAGCCATTTACAGGTTATGTCATACGTCCCATTCGTCCCAATAAGGGGTTACATTATTTACACTACAATATACAGAAAAGTCCGTCAGGTAACACTAGTGGCCCTCTGCCTGAACCGTAATGGACTTGTACTTAAAATAAAAAAAACTAAATTTAAATTGTAAAGAACAAAACTTTAAAATTAATGTTTATTATCATATACCAACAGACTGATGATCGTGTTGATCATCAGCCTGTTTCGGTCATATGCTGGACATAAGCCATCCCTGGCAGACGGGTTATTTATTTATTTATGCCCACACGGGGCATTGAGGTGAGACATCAATTCACGTAATAATGTTAATATTTTAAATTTGTATATGTAATCTTTGGAGCACGATAAAATGATTTTACTTAGCTACAATAGGTGTTATAAAACATAGATGACATACACACGTGTGTGTGAGATGCACAATTCACGTAAACGAAGTGAAGCAAGACTTTCAACTGCCGCTTCGCTCGGTCGGCGGCGCTCCGCTGCCGAGCGCACTTCTTTGAAGCACCGTCTAATTAGAACAACTGTAGGTATGGTCGGGATTGCTTCGCCAATGTGTCGTCATGTATAAATGTTTTGCCATTAAAAAATTCGAACCTATTATACAGGTAGTGTGTTTAGTGAATTTCTCGAGTAGGTAGTAACAACTATCTCGTTTAAATGCGAATTAAGTTAGGTCGGAGGAATTTCTAAAAAAACTTATTTCGGAACACATATCCGGCTATGTAGTGCTTATGAATCGCGATTTCTTTAAACTATTACTGTACATAACCCCGAGATAATTGCCACAATTACGACAAAACACGCGCAATTACAAACCTAGCAGAGTATTTGCGATCGCATCCGCTCATTATTAAAAACCACAATGCATATTTTTAAAAAGAAAAAAATGTAAGCATTAGCGAAAGTGTACGATAAAACAGCGGAGCGAAGATCTTTGAAACTTTTCATTGGAGAAGTTCTCCCAGTTTCTAGACAAAGGCGCAAAACACCGGCCGTTTTAAAAATGACTACACGGAGTCAAGCGACGACGCGCGAGAGCGAGGGTTAAGAAGACTTTATTATTTAGTATTATTTTGTTCAAAATGACGATTGTTTCGACCGTTTGCCAACCCGCGCTGGTATGGCGTGGCAAACTGTGGCCTTAATATCTCTCATTCCGGAAGGTGACCTGTGACCAACAAACGAATGATAAAAGGTTACTAATTATAATAATAATTATTATTATTATTTCTAAAAACATGTATAGCAATTGATCTCGCAAGGCGACTGACATTAAGTTGCTGTTGTCTTTAGGTCTAACCTTGACCGATGAATGTATTATTTGAGACTTTATTCACGTATTAAGCTGAGGCAGTTCATGATTGCAATGTTTCACATTGTACATCCTGTTTTAAGTATGTTAATGTAATTACGAGTACTGTAGATATAATTTAGTTTTAGTATTTAACAAGAACGAAAACTCCAAATGGCTACTGTGCTTTGTGCGTGATAACTACATATCTGTATATCTTATTTGGTTAAGGGCAACTGTAGTATTTTATACAAAAAAATAAGGTAATAATATTTTTTGGGCCATTTTCATATAGGTGGCGTGATGTTGCGTTTATCTCCATATACAGCCATCTGACTTCAAAGTAAGCATCGAAAAAGCTCGTATTATGATAACCCGACGGATAGTTAAGTTAATGTACGAGTTTACATAGAAATATATACTTATGTATATAGTTTCATTTCCACACCCAGACACAGAACAAATACTTGTGTTCATCACATAAATATTTATTCTAGGCGGGAATCGAATCCACGACCCCAGGAGCAGCATTCAACTTTATCAACCACTGAATAATCGTCTTTTTATTCAACTTTGAATAGTTAAATAATATCCACTTTCTTTGGAAGAAAAAAGCTTCCCACCTCCCGGTCTACACACGTCTCTACACGTGCGCAATATTTCCAAGCGACTTCTTGCAACTATTGCGCTATGCACGTTAATATTTCTTTATGAACTCGCTCGCGTTACGTTTGACGTTAATAATTCTTGTAACTTACAGCCGACCTACATTCAGCTCGTGCCTCAAACGATGAAAAGTTCAAGTATGGTCCAGTACTACATAGTTACGGTTCCACTGTAGTTGTTATTACTATAACTATACTCAGTACCTATAGTTACTGAGCACATACCACATAATTTATGCTTAGGCGTAAAACAGTACAACGCAATCATATTGTACGTTTTTGTAATAGAATTAAATGTTTTTACGAATACCTGAACGGCGTTGCGAATGTTTTTGCAATGCACTTTGAACAATTCTTTTCTATTTTGTATAAATAAGAACACAAGCACTATATACTAATATAATGTATTACAATTAAAATAAATAATAATATAAAAGTAATATAATTTACTAATATAGTTCTTGCTTTAATTTACTAATATAGTGCATGCTTGAATTAATTAGGAAAAACAATTGAAGTTGTGTCTGTAAGTTTTTTGTAATTATGTGAATAGCTATAACTACATGTACATATGTATAAATACAATATGTTATTCTTTTATTTCGTATTTCCTATTCCGTTCCCACAGATGAGGAAACAAACGAGCACTGAACTGAGATGAAGTCGTCCGCTGACTTTTTGTTTTAATTAATCAGCACTCGGCCGCGACGACATTTCACTCAACGCAAGGCTAAAAGCCTTATTTCGCGTCCATTAGTCATTAGCGGAATAATAAATATAAAAGGCGAAAATATTACAAAAGGAGTTTTTTACCTTTTATACCTGTATTACACTTAGAAACAGGACAAAAATATATTGTAATATTCATAAACAGAAAACATGAATACTGATTTGTATAAATCTCATGGACACATTCAAAAATTAATGCGGAATGTAAACAGACATTTAAAAGAAGCTATCGTATTCATTAATCTCAACATATCCTCAAGATGAGATCCGCTCACGGGCATATTAAGGGGCGTGAGAAAGCGCCGCGTTTTCATTGCAAAGTAACAAAGTTCAGTAAGCGGCTAAGGTCCAAGTTGATATAAGCCGGATACTCTTAAGGCCGGTAAGTATATAATCTTCGAGACTTACCGTACATCTCGCGTTAGTTATCTTATTGTAGGATACTTACATTTGTAATAATTGATTCCCTTTTTCCATCATCGTTTTACTTATGGGCAATTTACTGCTGCTTACTTACTGCTGGGCAAATACCTCGTCTAATCGAGAGCATATATATTTAAAAAGACAGCCGGTACAGTAAGATTCAAAAGACTGTGACCGGTTCTAACTTGATAATTGGACACAAAATTGATAATTAGCTGTTTCCTCTCGATCCGTTCCCATGATCTCTGAAAACATTGGTTTCATGTTGACTTAATAGGTGTAATTGGTGACATGTTAACGTGCGAGTTAGTTTTAATTGAATGATGAAAATCCAGCGGAGCGCTCCTCACTTCGTTTAGTACAGATCTGTGTGGTTCATCCATGTTTATTGATGCTGACCTTTATAATTAAGTTATTAGATTTAAACGTTAACATCAACAGAGGCTCTTTAACAATTACGTTTCATTACCCGCCCGAATCTCGAACGGATGTGCGTTTATGAAGCGAGTGATGTATGTACAAGAGAGATAGAGATATTTGGTATAGGGTACTCTCTGTCTACCTCTTAAGAAACCTGGCATGACGATGTGATAATAATAATAATAATAACTATTACAACCCCAGGTGGGTCACGCCACATTAGTTGCTTTCAGCAAAAAGAAGAGGCATTAGATCTTACTCTATCATGTTATTTCAAGGAGTTAGTTACTACTTCAAATATTTGTACAACGGGAAATTAAACCCAAATACTTTGAAACAGGCACTGATACAAAAAGGAACTTAACCTGGTTTAGATTTACAATTAAAATATAATGAAAAATAATTTCTGACATTAATATTAGTCAAACTCGCTTAGTCAAATAAGCAGAAATAAACAACATCTCCATCTGGTTATTATTCACAATTACAAGTTTATCGAAAAAACATTGTTTTAATTCAAAAGATAGGTACCTATTCTAGTGTCTGCAGATGTTCAACCTTAAGTTGTTAAAGAACACATAAAGATAACTCTAAAAATAGCGGAATCGTACAAATGATTGTTATCAAAACCTAATAAATTCCAGGGCCGGATATCAATCGCGGCGCGACCTTTGGAACAGGCACTCACCTGACCTTTCTCCATTGTTCCTGACTCAGCTAGTTGGAGTCAGTGGATGGCCTTACAGGGCTTATGTTACTGCTCTCATGTTAGTTATTTTACAAATTATGTTATAATCTTATAGTACCTACCTACTGTTAGTTATTTACGAATAATTATCAACATTATTCAGCATACCTTAGCGGTACGTAGATGCTTTTTGCAGGTCGTAGGTTCGATTCAAATTCAACACCAATATTTGCGTAATAGTCCTTTTAGTCATTTGTATATTTAGATCGCTATTTAGTAGGGTGTAAAAGCACAGATTTTCCATAGATCCTGTGAACATTCCAACCAAAAAAATTGAACAACACAAAATGTTCATGCCATCTCATGCATTTAATATTTGAGATTAAATCGGCATACAAAATTTGGCTTTATATTTCAAAACTACTTTAGTGCTACTTAATTAAAAACTGTTGACGTTATTCATTACGAAAATTTCGCAACAGCCATTTTGCAGCGGGAAAGTATTTGTGAGTGAGCGAAAGCGAGAAACAAAATAATATTTTTATTTAATTATGTACTCGTGGAGTTCATTTCAGTCAACTGAACTATGGAGACACTTTCTAGTATTATTTTTAAATACACAAAATATTGTTTTTATACTCACATTAAAACAGGAATCAGAATAAATAACATTACTCACCAAATTCAAAAACTTAACGCTCTTTTTATGCCGTTGCCGTTAGCCGTGTCCAGCTAGTTTAAAGAAATTGGCAGTTTTAAGTATAACATAAATAGAACGGTTAAAGTAAATAAAAATCACGACAGATATGCAAGCATAGATATTAGTTTTGTCAGTTGATGCTCAGTACGTAGCCTGGCGTTACGTTATAGTAATAGGAATGTTTACGACTACGTTAGCGAACAATTAGCAATGAAATATTGTTTTCTACCCGCGCGCGCTTAACAAACCGCGTCTCAGCGGACAAAGCGCGCTTCCTTCCTCGTTTGTTGAATAATGCAAGCACAGAAGTCGCGGGAAACATCATGAAGTATCATTATGAGGCTCTCCCGTGCGCGGAGAGTTCGTTACGAGGGAACATAAACGCTTCGCTCCTTCAGCCTCTATACGTTTACAGAGAGACTACTGCACGTTTTATGACACTACATAATTCAATAAATATGTTCGTTTTATT
>DWTO01001332.1:0-16580 GCA_018244755.1 Jemadia pseudognetus
AGTTAACTCGTGCATGTAGGTAGGGGCTACCTATCTTAGTATAGTATCTTTCGATATTTTTCAATTATTTATTTTCTATCTATGTATTATTAAGTAATGTACAGAATAATTGTTCTATATCCAACAAATCACACGGTTTCAATTGTTTTATATTCCTGTTCTCAAATTATTAATAATTATGTTGTAATTTATTATTATGTTGTATATTTTCTATATTTTTAATAGGTATAAAATATTTTGACTATTTATATCCATTTTATTCGTTTTGATTCAGTTAATAATAAACGATTATATGTATATTAAATATCTTCAATAAAAAAACATTCTTTAAACCAATATTTACATTGGGTTAAACATGGTAACGATACATAATAATTATTTTGTATCACAAACACATTTTGTTCACACTGTACGCGATCACATATTTGCATTTGCTCGCGTGTTCGAATCGCCCTTGATTCGACACTCAAGTGTTATGTCGTAGTTTTGACAAATGGCCATTAACGAACGCGAACCATAATTGTTTTAAATAGCTCAACACGTGATAAAAAGCCCACGTGTTTGAGCCGTCTCACTACAATAAAGGTTGTCATTAATTACTCAAAATTAACTTCCAGTTCCGTTAATTGTTTCTGACAGTTTTAATTGTATATGTTGATAATTGAGTGGGAAACTTATGTTTAAAGGTAGAAATATATTGAAAATTTTAACGGAAAAATACATTTCATTGCGTTATGCGTGTATGCTTGTAAAATATATGTTTCATAAACTTTTTATTAAATCGTTATCGATGATATTGTGAGTACAATCTATTTCTGGATAAAGTTATCTCTGGTTAAGTGCAAAATGGTGTTTGTAATACTAACAAAATTATTACGTAATTCGCGTTTATAACTGTAATCTAATAGTACAGTGACCTAATTAAAATTTTGATATCGAAATTATATTGGTGTTTCTAATAATTAAAATCAGTTTCTCTGTATTTATTGAGAGCTTAATCAAAAATGCAAATCAGTCGTAAACGTTGATAACATTTAACAACCTAAGTTGCTGTTTAACGAAATTTTCTAATTAAACGTAAAGAAAATTTTCATTTGCATAATAACTGTTTCTATCAAATTAACATGGAATATGAATTCTAACTAAATATATTCAACATGAATATTAAGTATAAACTAAATGTTTTCGGTTTATGGATGTATACATATAGGTATTTTGACATGAACATTTATATGTGTACGTCTTAAATTCGTCGTTTATTTCTTAAAAGTAATTATTATGCCTTATATATATTGCATGTACACGCATATACCACACAATCGAGTCAACAAAGAACATTTTACAGGAAATCTGAATATACTTACTTCTTTTTGTCTACCGCCGACTTCTTACAAAAAAATCCACAATGAACATATATCTTTTTCAATTGAATGTGCCCTTCGCTTTTACATATCGTACGAACACATATTTGTGACTACCCACATCTGCGTGATATTTGTTTAATAATATAGGCACTATTATTGTCTTCTGTCTAAAACGTCAAATACACCTGTGTAGTCAATTACTCAAGCTATATTTGTAGGTAGTATACATTATATCGTCCGTCACGCTATTTGCAAATGAACTCGTTCACTTTGTGCTGTTTTCGTATCCTCAGGCAGTTCGAGTTGTACATGTTTATGACTCGCTCCTTGTATCCATAACGTATGGACATGTTGGTGTTATACGAGCTACGTGTATGCAAATCCATGAATATTTATGGACCGAGGTGTCGTAAATATGTTACCTTATTGGGTTCAGTGAAAATATGTATTGTATTCTTATGTTAGTAATGGCCGATTGGGGTTTAAGTCTCCGAAAATATATATGCATGTTAGGATAACAGAACGTGGAAGATGTATATCGGATGTGTTAGAATATAGATATTTGGCATTCGGTGCCCGCGGTGAGGGTTCTGGCGTTATGTTATATTTAATAATAGGTTTGTACGAGCAACAAAAAAGTTACTTTGAACTACACTGATATACGAATGCAAGTATTTATATCAACATTTAAATGAGAATCAATTTTAATTTACCAGTAATTGTCTTTAAAAATTGTAATAATAAAAACGGTTGAAATCTAAGTATTTCTGTACACATATACAAAAACCTAATAGAGTGTGGTTTAAAGTCAGTAGAACTTCGCATTGATTGCTGTCCTTTAGAATACATTATAGCATTTTGCTTGCGAAATTGCGGTAATAAATTGGAGTAAATCCCATTCCCAAAGATGGCAACGCATCAGATCCATTTCAAGTCACTGACCTTCGTCTTATATGATATTAGATCTTAATATAGATTAGTGGTAGTGGTAAGAATAGATTCCTCGTCCCCGTGACGGGATACAGGGTGTCGTGAGAGACGACTGAACCAGGGGTGGTAGATCACGGTATGGCGCGGTTTGCTAGGTGCAGCTAAATGACCTTGTCGCTTACGTGCAGCAGTATTACAGGTGCAAGTAGCTGTGCTCTGCGATCCAACCCCCCGCATGCTCAGCGTGGGGATTATGACTACAACCGCTCAGAGGGGACCTGTGTCCAACAGTGGACTTCAAAAGGCAGATGATTATGATGATGTAGGTTTGTTTATGTTACAATTATAACCTAAATCGGGTAAGTATTAAGTCCAATGTCGAACCAAGGTACACCGAAAACTTGTATATCCTTAAATCAATCGAACTAGTGGACAATAAGTTTGATTATGTATCACTTTATGTGCTATTGTAATAAGTACCTAGTAATAAATAATTGTACGTAAAGAATATGATATATTGTATAAATAACATTTAAAGTAATCGGTGGATACAATGATCTACAGTTTCTTACTATTAATTTTTCGCAAAAAATATCTATGATGAATGTGTAAAATAAAAGTTTACTTATATCTTACTAATAAACAATTTTGCACAGTATCTGTGTTTTTTGTTGCAGAATTTAGCTCTTGACTAAATTATAAACTGGAATCTTCTACTTTAATTGGACATAAACGTTTCAACTATTTATGATCTCCGGTTTTAAAACTAAACCGAACTGTCACTAGACATCGTGATGAATTGAAACGCATCAATGTGGCTTCTATACCATCGCGGCGTCTCTTTTTGTCGTGTGTACTTTTCCCATTTTGTATCCTTGTCCTGTACGTTTTGAGGGTCTTGATTGGTACGTCAACCTGTCTGTGATCTGTGACCGTGTTCCAAGGAGAAGCACGATTCTGTGATGGAACGCCAATTTAAACTTGGAATCGTGTGCCGCTTGGCCTCACTCGTTACTTTAAAGCAGATTTAACTATTGCAAGTACTATGTCTAACTTTATAGCATGTCTTTGGATGGAACTGTTAATAGCGTGACTACATTAGCTCAAAACCTTCAAGAAGAACTATTAAATTTTATTCGCCTCGTTTATGAAATAACTGCATGATAAACTTTAAATACTACCTTTGTTTTTGTAGCAGGTAATTTGGTTTGTTTAACCCAACAATTGTTTGTTTCTATAAGCCGTTAAGGCTACCTCCTATCCAAAATCATCTTATTCTAATAATAAAAATAGTTTTGTTCCCCTAAGAATTCACTTCATTAATTGGTCTTGGAATATTTCTGATCACATTGCGGTTGTACTAATTGCAAAAATACATTATATGTATAAACGTTTTTCTTACTTATTTTTACTTTTAAGTACACTTTATTGTCTTCAATAAAGAATATGAAATAATATTCACATCAACTTCGAGTAAAGTTCAGTATAGGTATATCATCTTAGATATTAACACATATAGGTACTCCGTTTCTTTAATTTTTGTACCTATTTTGTTATATCATATACCGATT
Source organism: Jemadia pseudognetus (assembly GCA_018244755.1). Taxonomy (NCBI): domain Eukaryota; kingdom Metazoa; phylum Arthropoda; class Insecta; order Lepidoptera; family Hesperiidae; genus Jemadia; species Jemadia pseudognetus. The sequence continues at coordinate 3,866 of DWTO01001332.1, forward strand.
GTCAATAATTCGTTTAACTACCTAATATTGCTCATGGTGTTTCTATCATAGAATCATTGTAGATTCTAATTTCTTAGCAGTGCTCCTTTTCTACCTGTATACATGATTACATGATGATGATACATGAATAACTTAATTTTTTATTTCAAATATAGTACAGAAACATTAGTATACAATATTACATGTTAAATTCTAATTACGTTATCGGCTTAAACATCATTATAACTTGATTTAAAGTATAGTAGAGTGGGTATATGATTAAACTTACAATGTATCAATGAAATTTTCTGCTATGATATCCAGTAGTAATTGTGTGTAATTGTATTTGCCTCGTTTTCTTTTGTTTTATTCCAAGTTCATTGTTCAACGTACGTGGAGTCAAGCTTGTGTACATTGCTAGCATTCTTAGTTACTTAATTAGTACTTTAATTGCGTTTATCGCCGTCGTATAAGGTATTTGGTATGTTAAAAGTTATATACAAAGACGTAAGCAAAAGTTTCCCAGCGGTTTTACTTGGAGCTTATTGTCAGAGTCTCACGTAGTGCATACTTCGCAGATGACGTGTTATTTATAACATTTATAGTAATAATATTAAAGTCCTTGATATGAAATCAATTATAGAGTTTCTATAAGACCTTTAAAATTATCATTGAATTAGTATGTAACTAAGTTTTTTTGACGCATTTCAAACCATTTGTATAAATCTTATCTTTTTAGTGAAGCTTTTGAGAACTACATATTAAGTTTTGTATTAAACTCTATCCGATACAGAATTTCTAGGTCGTTTGCTTTTAAATCGCTGACTAACATACTGGGTGTCGTCTATACATTTGGCGGTACAAAAGACATCAACGGGTGCCGCCGTTGATTGACCGAAATGATTATGTAGAGTTCTCTGAATTGATTTTAAAACAAAAAAACATTTCAATTTAAGAGATCAGTATCAACAATACTTTGGTCTTGTCTTTAATATCATCATTTTATTATTAAATAAATAATAACTGACAAAGCGAACTTAAAGCATAATTTAATTTTGACATGTCGAATCCAAGCAGATCTTGACGCCTAGTAATTTGAACTGCGATCGTTTCCAGCGTCTTCCTTTGACATTTAACAGAGTAAACTGAATCATGAACCCTTGCAGAAACTTGAACGTAAACGATTCCTCGCTAGAAACAAATGTTAACTATGTCCGTGAAGGTTAGGTAGGTATTATCAAAAGATACCGACGTCTATGTAGGTGGTAGGTATCTTCTAGGTCGCATCGCAGAAAATACCTTTCAAAGCTACTCACTTTGCTTATCTCGGCACGTATTGCGGAAATTATTTCGTGATTCGATGCTACGTACTATCTTTATTGTTCTTAGACACAGCACGAAACATAATTCCACAATACGCTTTGAGCCCAACTTATCGACTGAAGCTCGTGTCGGAGGTGATTTAGGCGATAGTTGGCGGTTATAGAACCGGCAAAGTGCAGAATATACCGTAACGTACATATTTACTCGACGAGCAATAATAAACCTTATGGGAGTTGTGTAACCATCAAATTCGCGTGTATGAAATATCTCGTCGTACTGCTTTCCGTGTCATCGATAAAAGACAATGACAGCAATCCTCAAGTCCCGACATCGTTAATAAAGTCGTTATTATAAGAGAATGTACAAAATATAGGTCGAAAATTACAGGAACACTATTTGACGCCAATGTAAAATAAACCTTTTGCGCCGCAGCACGCAAAACGATTCATGGTTATCGCAAAGGCCAGGCAGGATTTAAATTTCAATCTTTGCTTTAATAAATACAAACATAACTATCAAATTTAATCGAATCATAGTAAGGACAGATGCGTTTGCCGGTGTCTTCCTTTTTGTGAACCATTTCTGTTTAGTTAAAAGCAAGACAAAATAAATTTCCTCGGTCCCGTCCGGCGTCCTGCCACAAAAGGTGTATCCCGCGGCTTCTTTGAATATAGCCGTGTACCGTGTCGGGATGCTCTCGGTTCTCCGCCGTACCTCAAGGCTTTCTAGTAGGGCTGACATATCAATTTATTTTGAAAGCGATAAGAAGCACACTAGGTTGTTCTTTAAATTTTTTGAAACTATACTACTGTAATTATTCCACGAATAATTGAGAAGTATATTTATTTTATTATGATTAAGCACGAAACATTTTAATAAATTACATCTCTTTGACTATTTGTTGACAGTATTAATAAGCTTTGACAACCCTATTTCTTTACACCGAAACTCGGAACCACGGCCAATCGTCTTTTGTTTGCTAAACGCACTACAAAACCAACACGTACCTACATACAATAAAGTCAGCCATGTTAACTTTTTAACGAACGCCATGGAACCAGAGAGGTATCTTGTAATATGGGGATTGTGTGCGTTAAGTTGTTTAAATGCACGTGTGCGTGCGTAGTAGGTACATGTGTGAGTGGTAATTATATTAGGTTGTCGATAGAGATTTCAGTCTTTTGGTTTCATATAAGAGCCCAATGATCCGAATTTTTTTATGTCGTACTCATAACGCTAGCATGGAACCTTTTTCTTAAGACATGTTGAGTTCTTTGGACTTGCTTTTTTATAATATACCTAGAAAAATTGTATTAATTCCGTTAGCTGTTAAGCAATTTTGTCGTGATAGCTGACAAGAACCGCTACACGGAAAAAAAAAATCTCAAAGCAATTAATTACATTTCGATCTCTATCATCGGCGGACAACGTTTTAATTATCTACAGGCTCATCAACGTATTTGTCGATCTGTGTTAAAAATCAATTTTTCCAGTTCACAGGCCTTTGTTGGTGTACTACCGCTAGGCTCGGATCGGAGTTTATCAAAGGTACCGAAGCGGGTAATCGATCAACCGATAATGGTTTTACGACTTAATCCTATTTACGGTGCAACGCCTTTGAATTGCATTTCTCGCCATGGAAATAACTTCGAATGGTGGTCTTATTTAAACAATCGCACCGGAAGATATCTGAATTACGTGAAAGATAGAGCTGTATACAGATTGCTATTTGATCTTACTAAATACTAATTTTTAACGTTGCTCCTCATATATATTTTTAATTTAATAAATATGATAATTGATTGACTGACAATTGATTCCGTTGAAGGAAAAATGTTCAATTTATTTAAAAAAATCTGTTTAGTGTCAATTATAAATATTTAGAATAAGAATGAGCCTTCTTGTAATTGACCATATTATTAAGTCTAGTCATGCATTTTGTGGACGTATCTAAATGTAATTTTAATCAACTATTTATCGATAAATTGTTCTGATAAGGTTATTCAATATGTAATTACAAATGTAAAATCTGAAATGCTGCAATCCAATCATCCACTTCGTTCTCAGTAATTCAATGTAAGGTTCATACATCACAGTCACAAGTAGATAAAACATGGTGAATGTTTGTATGTCCAACAAAATATGCCAATTCATTGATAACGGTTCATTTTACTTGACGTTTTACGCAATGTGCCGGATGCAAGCAAATGAACAGTATCTACAGATCTTGCACTATGACAGACTAGAGTTTAAGTATATCATAAATCATTTCACAAATCCAGAAATTAAATTACGTCTTGCTAAATTGCGGTTCGATTTGCCACTCACCATGTGTTTTCTGTATTTGACTTTCATTAGACTAATGAACGTTCCAATTGGCGTTACACTCTGATACATTTTATATTTATGTATGTGACCTTTTGATGTTTGTATCTTGTTTTCGCTTGAATTGACGATTATTCTAATTTTGTACGTTCATTGAATTGGAAATTCCAAAGAATATGCACGAGTATGTAAATGTAAGCGAAGTTTGTTCATTTTGTTGCAATCAAACATTGATGGTATTATAACTATTCGTACCACAACAACAATATTTCCTTATAACCAAGTACATACATTGACCGAACGATGGACTAATAAGAATATATATTATAAAACAGTGAAATGTTCTAGAGAACTGTGCCAATTAGTGGTATTGATTTCATAGGAGATGATTTCGACTAAATTAAACTCGATTCTTAATTTGAATAAGTCAATTAAAATACAAGTTTTAAAGTGGTCGAGCCAAGCACCTGCGCTGGTGACAGTGTCCATGAAACTGATAGTATCAAAGTGGTTTTATTTCAGAACAACGATTCGGACGACGATTGAATTATACTTTTACGTTTGTGTTTTTTGTAGCGATCTATAACTTGGAGATATAAATTGAAAACTTTATTTAAAAGTCTTACAACTTATTATAAAATGTCGAAACAATAAACGCTTTAAAAAGTGCTCCACTTCCCGATTCAACTTCGCAAAGTTATGTGATGTCTTAATAATACAGACGATAGCTTTTGGAATGTTTTAGCTTTCTCGAAACACACCTTAAACTGGTCCATGTAATATTAATACCAAAATAATAGTTTCGATCCCTATCATTATTCGGACGCTCGTGGATTGCTGCCGGCCACGGAGTATTCGGTCGAATTTTTTGTGTACAAAAGCAGTTCCAAGCGTGGGAAATTTGAACCTTTCTGCTTCGATCCAGTTTATTATCATTTTAATATCTCTATCGAAGCAGACCTACTGTTTTACTTGTTTTACCAAAAAACCCATTACTGACTAACGCCAATGCGACCTACATGTAAGTACGTTGACAAAATTGGATTTAAAAAAAAGTGTGGGTGGTTTTGCAAGACGTTACTTTGTGAACGGTTGGGTAGTTGTATTAAAGGTATTATATAAAAGCTGATAATACTACCTCGATTACAGTTATCACTTCCGAAATGTTCAGTAGTAATTTTCTTTATAATCGTACACGGATTCTAAGTCAACATTTCTGTATTCTGATTTATATATATGGGTCTCTAACATTATAACTACTTGTAAAGTGTTTTACCTTTGTAAACAAGATTCCTGCTTCGCTTCGTGAACATAGTCTGAACACCGACCTGTCCTCGTTTTAATTAGCGTAAATTAGTTAACTTGGCGACAGGCACGACGTCGGTATACATGTTTGTCTTGTTTCAATTTGGGTGTAACATTTATCTATGTCATACTACTAATCTTTATACTACTGCATTATAATTTCGAATTCGGAATGTCTTATTATTGTATAGTACCTAATTGTTGTCAAGGCATCGTGTCATCAGTCCACTTTCCCAATTCCCAATTTTCGATTGTGTGCGTGTGTGGCTATTGTGATTGCAACAGGATATTTAGCCTCACTTACGAGGAACCCACAAGCAGTCGTCATCTGATATGCATGCGTCACTTACTCCGGATGTGGGCTCTGCTCCGTAATACCATCTGACTCCCAAACCAGTTTTTAAAGCCTTTTGGTTTCTTTTCATACGGCCTCATTTGTTTGCGATCTGCGGTCATTAGGTTCTGGCTGTTTTATATTATGATTGTTTGGGCTGATCATTTTCAAGATTTTGTGCAGCCCTTTGCTTTTTACTGTTTCGAAGAATGTTGGTTTCCAATCACTGTTGGGACTATTATTACGTAATTAAGCTGAATATAGTCTCATGGATTTTTGTAATCTTTGTTTGATGGTAGACTTATAATGCTTGAATAATATTTGTTTTACCATTGATCACGCCTGCCTTAAATGCACGGAGTGTGTTATTTCAAATCGAAATATTGAAATATAACCTGTAATTTACAACTTAGACTGGACATTTTGAATCTCGAATTTTAATTCGAAATACGAGCAATTCAACCTCTAAACTAAACATCTTCGGAAATTAATTGAATTTTAAAAATTGAATCGGATGCGTTCCATCTCAACTGGCTGTCGTATGAAAAGTTCACATGTTCCATATTCTATGGATCCCACGTTTGCATCCAATCCCGCGCCATCAATCATGCCTCTACCGGAACAATGGGCTTGTTGAAGCGTTCCGTTTTACGTGCCTATCGTGAATTCTTCAAACTAAATGTGGTGCTTTGTTAGGTAAACAAAATAATAAACCCGATTTAATTCGCCTTTTGCGTCGATAATTGGGTTTTTGTTTTGCACTGTTTACTTTATGAATGAGTGAGGGTCAGTTTGAATGTCAGCGTTGTTCAATTAAGTGTGTCCTAAAATGATTTACATTAGTGGATTTATCAACTTGAAACTATTAAATAAATGTAATTTTGCACCATTAAACCATTATCGTACTCGGTACTTGGATAAATATAAGGGTTAAAATGAAAAGGCTTCTGTAAATGCACGAATCATTTTGTAGGTGACATATGTGTACATATTTTTTGTGTGCGAAAAGGCAGACATGTGGTGAACATGAAACGACAAAACCTTGTTAAAGCACGTGTTCTGATAACACCTGCTTGCCTTCACCTTGTTAACTCCTTTAATGTTTTACAATACAGCCGTTCAATTAACATAAAACATTCTTAGATATTGACAACTTATTTAATGTTTTCTCATATCTTAACATTTTATAGCATTATTAAGTATGAACGGTAAGTACTACAATATGTTTCATGTTATCCCTATATTTCTAAATAGATAATTATTTCAATAAATCGTACTTGTTCGCAGAAACCGTTTGTATTCTTAGGAAATAGATAATAGTCGTTACCTTAGAGAATCTTCTCATTAGCATTTCTACGCGAAGACTAACACACAGACGCTTTCGTACATTTTATATGAACAGTGCTTTGTTTAGATCTCCCACGTAAGTAACGGCGCTCATCTATTAGGATTGTTGAACGTGCGAAAATAACTCCAAAAGTGACATATTTTGTACGTGAGAAAGCAAATGTTTCTGTTTACAAGGTTGGCGCTCATGACTGACTCATTTATGGTAGTAAAAGTGAGTAATATTTTTGATGCAGGTGGATCACATGTTATTATTGCATTTTGTTTGTATTAAATTGAAGTCACCCTTTTCGTAATTATTTTCTAAGAAGTAAATGATCGATTAAATAGTAGCTTTTGCGATGAATTTCAAGTTGTTGAAGCGATTTTTTAACAAATACACCGTATTGTAATATAATTTTAGCTACCTATAGGATTGAAACCATGAAATATAGACGTTATTGAATCGTTTCTATAATTTTCATTATATTTTTTTCAGTCTGCATACGTTAAAGAACTCTATTTTTCCTACGTGTGATCCCAGGCAACCTAATGAATAACTCAATACAATTCAATAAATATTTCAAGCTTTAACATGGGAAATATTTTCTCACAGTTATAAATACATATTAATTTAAATAAATTTGAGTACCTACTACCATATATACAGTACTCGACATCAATTGAGATGAGATTTGAAAAAGGAAACCATAAAGCATCTTCACAGCCATTAGCAAGATAACATCGAAGTAATTCACAGTTATTAATTATTGTTGCTGGATGTCGGCTCAAAGTAGGGAATGGTAAAATAAAGGTGAAAGTTGAAGATGGGAAAGTGACAAACGGTTATGTGCAGTCATTGGGTTCTGATACAAAACATAATGTTTATGTATAAAATAGATTTCAATACCCTCAAGTGATTGGTAGTGAGGACATATATGATTGCAAAATAACCGTTGATTTTTCAACTAATATTTTTTATACTCGTATGTTGATAGAAGGATGATGGAAATTATATTTGAAACATGCTTGTAGAGACATACGTACTCGTATATAGGTACATCCGTGTATGAATATTGTCACGATTTAATTTTGTGACAAGATAAAGAGCTTTGTATTTAAAACTACTGAGATTCTTATTCACTCTAAACAAATATTGTATTTTTCTAACACGGGTACTTCGAGCTGTTATACTACTGGCTATTCAGGAAAATCAAATATGTTTTATTATTTTTAAATTTTATTTATTTATGTTATTTTATATTATTTTATTTTACTAGCATAGATTACTAACAACATATGGATTTTGTCCGAAATAAAGATTTATTATTATTATTATTAAAAATTAAAACAAAGGCCTAATAAACTACGTGACCGATATCCGACGTCCCGATAGAACGATCACAATATGTCTATTAAATATGTCATTAAACACCATTTACGGAGTTCGTTGCATAAACATAATGACGGATAATGTTCCAGCAAATTACGGATTCTATGGTGTTTCGTAAGCAAGAAATGGTATATAATTTTCTATGTACGATATTGGCGATGCGCTTAACATCAGTTACATTTATATACGTTTGGTTAGGTTTGTATTAAGTTCAATACGTAGTCTTACGTAACATCACGTCTGTAATTCCCAAAGACGTTACCAGAGGAGTGTGGTACACTTACACGTTTCATCATTTAATGAAATTTATTTATATAATTTAATGCCATTGTACCTACATACATTTCTTCACGCCAGGTAAGATCAGTGCTTTCGATAGTATTCAATAAGTTATTAAAGTACATAGCGTAAGTCGTTAGTGAGCTTGCAATTCAGAAATTCAATTATAGATATTATGTACGGAACCTAATATTATATCAATCTCTCCCTGTCCGCTACGTGATATTTCAGACGTACGATAGTATTCATTTTACTCAATTTATACAACTTGATCACCTGTATATTGTCATTTATATGAAAAATATTATTTGATTTATAAATATGATAGGTTTGTTTACAATTCCTTGTACATATATTTCAGAGGTAGGTAGGTAAATACACAATGGTCATATTTGAGTATAGACTCATCCATAGATAATGTAATGAATTATTACTTCCTATATTCGAACAAAACATTACTTAATGCTCCTCGCAGTGTTGAATAAAATTATGTTAGCACGCATTGCAAACGTAAAGTACATATTAGCGTGGAACAGATTCTGCCACACATATACGAACACTACTTCGAAGAAGGTACTCTTTACTTTGTAACTGAAGTGAGAATCCTCAAAGTGTTGTTGAATTTTAACGACGTATTCTTGAGGTTTTCATAGTATTCATTTCCTTATATTTTGTATTTAGTGACGATCGTCATTCATTCATTTTTAGTAGGTATGTGGTTGTACAAATTTTACTGCACTATGACAGGTTTAAATGTCACTTGTCGCATGCAACCTGCCTGTCTTCGTTTCGTGCAAGACAGCCTGAGGTAAGTTTCATCAGAAATATCAGTTCAATTGGAATTGAATGATGTGGATGGACGTGGGATGATTGTGAGTTCCCCGTAGTTCCTGTTTGTTGGCTACTGGATTCGTGATTATTCTTAGCCGTCTCATTTATTCAATTCTACGTCAATAGCTGTCGCAAGCGGCCACTGTGGGTTGTTATAGACTAGGGGTGGCTTATGTAAATAATATTTCATTTCAGCAGTACGTGTGTATATATTTATTTTTTATATTATATCTTTGTAGTCGATTTAAAAACTGTATAAAATAAATGAAATGGTAATAAGACATATAAAATAGGTTATGTAACTGAACTCCTTAGTAGTTAATAATACATACATATTATTTATGTACTGTTTTGCTTTGGGGTAGCTATAGCTTTCTTTGGGACTTTGTGCTGCTAAAGAAATGCTGTTAATAATATCGCAAGACAGTGACTGCTGCAAAGCATCTTTGCTTACCTCCTTTCTTAACGGTCTGTAGGATGTAGCAGGCGGATTGTATTAAATGGTGAGCCCCCTAAGATAAACTTAGGACTTTGAATCTTTTATAATCTTTCGACAGATATACATACAATTTGAATATAAAATATACTCTACAAAATAAATCATACCTGTTTTGCAAACCATACTGTTTCATTTTGTGATGTATTTTGTTTTGTTTCCAGGTAAGTGGGGACCTGACTAAAACCTGACGATGTTTCGTGGAAAAGATAAATGGCGTAACCCGCTACCGTAAGTCGCCGACCAAATTACAAACAGTGAAAAAAACAACGCTCCCACGACACCATGCTTTGACAAGTGCAAAACCAATATTAGGATTCATTAATGTTTTCAGTCAACCGTGAAATCAACAATTTACGACGTTCTCTAAGAATTTCGTTTGAATTCGGTCGCCTTTTTTGCCGAATCTCAGTTTGAGTTTCTCAAATATCTTTCCTTTATATTTGATATTGCTGTAAAACTATATAAATTTCGTGGAACCTAATTCGGTGAAACTTCTGGTCTTTACAATTTAGTATGCGTTGCGTTTCTGTTCGATATATTAGTGCTGAGCTTTAGTGTACACTGAAACTCGTTTATCTTCTTTGAAAAAAACCGTAACATCACGCCTGTATTAGCTAAGGAGTGTAGTACACTCAAACGTTTCACCACACATTTACCTCCTGTAATACGGGGTGAGGCTGTTGGTTATTTTAATATTCATAAATTCATAATCATGTATATTTTACGTAACATCACGCCCGTAATCCCTAAAGAGGTAGGCTGTATAATGTTAATCACTGTAATATGAATTTGAGGTTGCCAGAATATTCACGGTTTAGTTATAAAGTCGATAGGTTTTGTTTTTATGTGTACTTGACAACTAATGACAACAAATATGTATAAGTAATGGTTGGTAGAGGTTCTATCGTGACGCTATATAATTTGTCGATGTGTCACTGTATTATAAATGATTTGCTGGGTTTTTATTCATGCCGCTCGCTAACCTTTAAAGGTTTCTTTACAAGCTTAGGTCTCTACTTGTCACGATGACTCAATCGGTTACTTCACCGACATGTATTGTGAATAAAGCTTCACTTAGCAGTTCGCGAACGAGCAAACCAAAAGCTATGAAAATTTTCCTTATGTATTTTTCTATTTTTTCGAAGGATTTTTTCGTAGGAACAGAGGAGTATAAAAGTCTCACTTTTCACCAGATATTTTGTACGTTCCATGTAACAGGGGGTAGTCTATTGCCATATACCGGGCACAAATCCTGACTTCGAACCACTACTAGTCATTTAAAGTTTAAGCTACCCAACAGTATTCGACGTGGGGATTGAACCCAGGACTCTGCAATCAGTAGTCGCGTTTGCCCCCACTCTACCAACAAGGCAAAAGTCTTTGTTTATGAACTGTCCTCGCTTTGTTCGCTATCGCTCGTTACTCTATAGCGATTGGAAATGTCCATTAAACAGATTATTGTGTATTCTATTCAACGTGTGTAATTGGTATCCACGGTATCCTAACGGTAGCGGGCAGCTGATGAATTAAAGAAATTCCGCTGCGAAACCATTCATGAAGTGTCTCGATGTATGCAAAGTATCCAATTAAGTTAACGCTGCCGAGATTCCTGTGGGAGCAAAGGAATCTATGCTAACTAAGCGCTTAGTTGCATACGTCACGTTTGACATCTGAGGAGAATCGTTTAAAACGTTAATGGTTCGTTTGCTTTGTACCTTTGTATCGTATGTATATTGCTTATATTTTTGCTTAAATTAAAAGCAAACTACTCTAATTGCTTCGATGACACAGAAAGTAATTTATGTATGACCGATTTCAAAGGTGATTTTTATTTCTGTTAGTGATATTGGAACATAGCTTTTGTGTTTAGTTACTCGTATATGTAGTTTTACGCCGCGCCATCTTTTTCTTTGTATGCTGTCATGTCATGGTTGTACTAATTAATCTGAATTATGTTAAGGTTTTCGCGAAATATTTAAGTACGAACAATATTATTAGAATAAATTCATGTAGTTCTAGGTATAAGTTCGTTATTGACTAATTTTTGAAGGGTTCTAATTTAATACTTTAAAAATGTTAAATGAGTGGTTTTTCTTAAGTTAGTTTTCGGAGTTACTTGCTGGTAAATAGGCTTAATATATAAAGTGATATACCATTTAAAATCTCCATAAAAATAAAAAAAAACTAATATTATATATTAACGATAATAACAAACATGAACAATTTCTTAATAGTATCGTTTTGCTACAATATTACTTGATTTAAGCTTAGCCAATCATTTCATAATTTAACTTCAAACACTGCTTGGAGATTCGAATGTAGACACATCTGACTATATGTATAAAGTGATGTGCATTATTAAAATATCACATTTATATCCTTGCAAAATTCAGTTTCTATGTGGGGTCTGTTGTAACACGCATAGTTTTATCTATTTCATGATACATCGTTGAAACGCTATGCGTGCTGATGTTATTAATAAATCTACCCTACACTGTACCACACAAATCTCGATTGCAAATGGTGAAACCGTACAATAGTGTGCGTAATGTAAACGCATGTTGGGTTATCAAAGGACGTAATTTATTACTGTCCGCAAACTAAATCAAACCTTTCATAATGTGTATCTCATAACGATACCAGCCTTTGCGACATTTATTATGTACTGAAAATGCTATCTGTTATGATATGCTGCATATAAAATATTTATTCGATGTGATGCTATTCAGAATATTTTCATGAAACAAAATTCTAGAAATGAATCTTGATCAAGAACGGTAGCGGTCACTAGTAATTGCTGTTTCCCGTTTCCTGCTCTCTTCACATCATTATCATCAGCCTATTGCAGTTCACTGCTGGAGATAGGCCTCCCCTGAGAACGTAACGTAACATCACGCCTGTTATCCGCGAAGAGGTAGGCAGAGGAGTGTAGGACACTCCCACAATTCACCAGTTACGTTTACGTCCCATAATGGAATAGGTGGTGAGCCTATTGCCATGCACCGGGCACAAATCCAGACTCCGAGACACTACCTATTAGAAAATCTAAATTAGAAAAATTCTATAGTGTCCGGCCCGGGAATCGAACCCAGGACCTCTTGATCGTCAGTCGCACTTACAA
>DWTO01001333.1:0-16580 GCA_018244755.1 Jemadia pseudognetus
AAATCGGTATAGATTGATGGTAATCATAGATATCGGTATAATTCAGTTAAATGATAACGGGTGTTCATTGACTTTTATGCGGTACGAAGTTCGCCGGGTCACCTAGTCTTTAATAAATAGACCGGACAAATAAATACTAAATACATTAAAATGACACTATCTCGTGGTATTAAAAAGGACTCTTTCGTCGTTTAAACACTCAGGCCATAATTATCTGTAGTCTAATTTACATTCAATAACCTTGTACCTAAAACTTGGAAAGTTAATTGCGGCGTAAAATCGAATCAGTGTATCAAAGAACTTTATATTAGAGCAAACTCACTGAGACTGAAACACGTGTAGTTTAATTTAAGCAAATTAGGGCGTGAAGGGCTTAACTAGAATTCGTTATATACTGTATAATTTCGAAAATGAATAACTCAAATATTAGGATATACAATCGAAAGACAATTCTGAATAGCCGCGAAGCAAAAATTTACAAAAATATACTTGAGAATATTATTTTTATACTCTATTTCAATGGTGTCTTTTAACACAACAATAAAATTAAAAATGAAATGTATTCCGGTTCAAGGCGTCTTTCATTTAAATTTGAATTCGACATTTAAAATACCGACAAGTAAAACGGCAGTTATCCGCTCAGCAGCTCAGTTTAATCAAGAGATCGCTTAATCACAGCTTAATTAAAAACAAGACGGCCAACAAGCCGGTCAAATAGAATGAACTGCAAACGCTTTCGGTTTGTGTTAAGAATATGTGCTATGCTTGTATTGTTAAATTAAACTAATCCAGTTGTAATGTTAATAATATATCTAAAATATTAAGTGATTGACAGTAAGTGTACACAAAATATATCCATATTAACAAAGTTACATTCTATGTATTTATTGAATAGTATAACTTTGTATACTATTCAATATCGCAATATTATGTATATTTCGATATTGGCAACGTAACTTCATTCGAAATTCAAATTCGAATTCGCGTGCAGGCACAAGCCTGCGCGCGAATTTGAATTTAAATTATCAGTAACAATACTGATCAGTTATTTATATCATCATCATCATCATCAGCCTGTGCTGTGATCACCGATGTACTACACTACGGTAAAGACGGCGAGGGCAAGAAGCCGTGTGCAGCCAGGATGTAGCTAACATACCGCGATTTGCTAGCGTTCCGTTTAGTCGCCTCTAACGACAACGTCGTATCCCGGGATGAGTTGAAAATCAATGGTTGTTACTCCTTCTCCGACACATATACTGATAATTATGTCCGATTATGATTTATAGATTGAAGGTTATCTGGTTAGAACCCAAATCAAGTCAATCAGGCCACTCGTAGTCCGGACGCAAATGTATAATTAAGCAAAGCTAAGCAACATGATGGTAAGAACGAATGTAGTGTTAAAAGTAATTTATATCAAAATTTATTGCTTGAAGATTACAATTCTCAACGGTTTATATACAACATATGTATGTGTACAATGTTTACATTAAAAATTCAAATGAGGGTTTATTTTAAATATGAAAGTTGCGGTTTAAATAAATGGCACGAGATATATCAGACTTGTCTGATAGTGAAAGATTAATGGCAAGCTATTTATTATAATAAGCACTTAATATAACAAATCTACGTACGGCATAAATGCGTTAAAAGAAATCTGTATAAACAATTTTAAGAAGAGATTACATTGAACATTGAATAAGAGAGTGATATTAAGCGTAATTAAAGCTTATAATATAAAAAAGAAACGCAGAAAACTGTAATATAAAAAAACGTAATTTCACGCTTATAATATAGAGAATTATAGCGATACACTTCGATGTAAGAACTTCAATAATTTTAGAACTTAAAACCTAATGAATTACACTCCAATTTCGACCACTGCTGGTCCGTTCGTTTTAAGAAATAAGTTACACAGAACGGTATAATATCGCATACATGCATGAAAGACAGTTATTATTTTTTATTAGCTTATTAAAATAGCTGAGTTGTTTTATATTCATTTTAATTTTTCACCGTTGTAATTATCGTGAATCGCTTTGCATCGAACGCGACTCTGGCGCTAAAATCTGATGTATTGAATTATTCATTTCACGCACAAAACAAACATTACAATGTCATTAAGGTGACTTGTTACAACAGTTATGTTTATAATATCGTTAATAGCTTTATTATAAATCGTTTACAGCAATAAAGTGTCAAATTTCCTTACAATAAATACTGTAACTGTTCACGGGCTTCTTGATTGAGTGCCTAAATACGCCTGATCAACGGGTTGTGTGTTCGAATCGGATATGACTGGGTTTTTCTAGCTTATAATTTCTAATTACAATTGCCAGTAAGACCTTAGTGTCTGGATTTGTGGCTGGTGTATGGGAATTGGCTCTCATTTATTTCATGATGGGGCGTAAATGTAACTTGTGAAACGTGGGAATGTATTACATACCTCTGCGTACCTTTCGGGGGTTATGTACTTATGCTTAGCTTTATATACTCTATAATTATAATGTAACCGTCTAGACGTAAAGAGAGAAAGGTAGAAGGGATTATGTAGGAAGGCGTTAGGTGATTTATGGCTGATTTATAATGATTACTGTTAGGAAATATTGACGGTATGCCGCGACTATGATTCATCGGACTATGACATAATAATGATATATGTTGACATATTGGTAATAATTAAACGGACACATTTTCCGCTGCCGTCGACAAATACTTATATGGACAAACGTAGAACACATCTTGATTTCAATCTACAACAAAAACATATACCTATGTAGAGAAAATAACCCTTAACCCTTAAGTGTTATAATCACCGTACTTATTAAGTTATTTATTTATTTATTCTACCACTATGTATGTAGTATATACGTCTGAAGTATAATCGAGAAGCGTAAACTTTTCATTACCCTTCAGACAAAAACATACCATTTTCTAAATTAAACCACAATGAAGAAAACAATTAGCGTGTTCTTTTTTTGAAAAGATACTTATTATTTATATTTTTAATGCAAGTTCCCCGTGGCATGTCACTGAAGGCGTTTAGAAGGCTAATACCAGTTAACGGCAATAGACCCACCACCTATTCCATATTGGGACTTAAACGGAACTGGTGAATCGTAGGAGTGTACTACACTGCTCAGCCTTCCTCTTCGGGGATTACAGCCGTGATATTAAGTTATTATTATAACATTTTCAAGCTAGGTCCGTTAGGCGAGGACCAGAGATTACCAAGTATCTATACTATTACAGATATTTAATTATATTAATCTACAAGGTGAGAAGGATTTTCATCAAAGGTTGACAAACTCTCCGTTTACAATTAGTAGTTAACTAAGTAATGAGAAATAAGAACTTTGTTAATTTGAAACTGAAAGCGTTTCATTACAAAATTCAGAAGTTTAAGAACCTGACAGAATGTCATATCTCAAATATATTAGATGTTGTAATTGTTTTGTGGGTTGAAACTATATACATTTTCCACGGTAGTGGTTAGAGGGAGTACTGCTCATGTAACAAATTGTTATCTTAAAGGGTGTAAGAGTGATTGGTACTATAAGAATTTTTAATAATATATCACATTGGATAAGACACAAAATTGTGGGTGGCTTATCTTTTTTTCCTCCGTGAGTCCAATTTGGTACTTTTGTCTGTCTGTCTACGATAAATATTAAATGAGAGGTTAAAACGGCAGTATTGTTTAGTGGCAAAACCGACTGGTTCCAATATTAACATTGTTTCATACATACAAACATATCCTCACGCCAGGTCCCGTACGGAATAAGCAGAGAGCGCAGAGTGCTAAATATCTCTATCTTCATAAAGCTGCCGCGCTTATTCTACATTCATCACTCTCTTCATACATTCGCGCTGGTTTCGAACACTTCCAACTTCCCTATCAGTCTGAACTGTCTTTAGGTGAGCCTAATATTAACATTGTTCTGTCTTTAAATTCCGTTTCCACATCTTTTAATTATATCTCAATATAGTGAGAAGGAATTCTGTTGACGCACTTCGCTATACTAATTTTATTTAAACTGAATATATTACAATGAAATTTAAAAGTGTATCATTTCATACACGATGCAACGAAGTTGGCACACTATGTGGTTCTCGCAATAAATAAACATTTCTTCGAAGAAGGAAACAGAGTGATTGGTTATAGAAACAAGGTATCGTAAATTTTGTAACGTTATTATTTTACTAACAGTTCATTGAAATGATAGCAACTCATTTTAATTTACTTCTTTTTTGAAATTCTTTTTAGTTTTTGAATTTTTTTCAAACGCAATATCATGCCTGTAATCATTGAAGAAACAGGCAGAGGAGTGTAGTATATTTCCACGTTTCACCAATTAATTTTACATCCCACTATGGAATAGGTGGTGAGTCTATCGCCATACACCTGGGACAAATCCAGGCTCCGAGCCACTACGGCCTTATTACGTTGAGGCCTGGAACAAACTTCATATACCCTGCGCCAGGGAGGAAGGGGAAATATTTGTCAATGAATAATCAGTTTGCCTGTAATTTTGACTAAATTACGTTATGGACGTAGTAAAGATTTATTGTAATATTTAAGTTAGCAAGAACTTTAACGTCGATCAATCTTTCTGTTCTGGTATCGTAACATTATGTAAACTTAGCCCGAGCGATGTCATCAATCATGTCGCAGAAAGCCTTCGATAGTTTAATCTAGACCTCGACCGAGGTTTGAATTTAGAACGAATCAAATGGAGTCTTGGTTACCATTAAATATTAAAGATCGCCGAACGGTTTTTCGATATTTTAGTCACGACGGATTACAGGCGTGAAGTTACGTTTTACGTTTTAAGTCACGACGGTTCCAAATTATTTTCTTAATATAAAAAATATACATATATTGTCTGCCAGCTGTGTTATTGGAAATATATCAATTTCATTCGTTGATCGTATTGGTTTCCAGCGCGGCTGCCAATCGAGAGGTCATGGGCTCAAATCCCGGGTCGAGTACCTACTATTGAATTATTCTTGTTTAGCTTTTCTAGTAGTGGCTCAGAGTCTGGAAATGCGCCCAATGTATGGCAATAGACTCATCTACTCCATAGTGTGAAGTAACCGTTACTGATCAAACAGAGGCGTGTACTACATTTCACTGCCCACCGCTTCGGGGATTACAGGCGTGATGCTACGTTATATTATCTTCGTCAGCATACCCATCATTTTAAACGTTTTATTCATTCCACTATTTAACATAATTTTGCAGTCGAATGCGAAGGTTTCTTAAGGCCATGGTCTACCACGTTATCCAAGTGCAGGTAGACTCCACGAACTCTAGTGAACATTATGGAGAATTATAACGTATTCTTATATACTTGCAATGATTTCCTTCACAGCTACAACAAGGCAAATTTAATATTATAAAATGCACATAATTGATTGGAAATAGGTATGTTATGTGTATGTATTGATGGAAGATGTTATTGAAAGTTATTATAAAAAAAAATAAGTTTGTTCTGATATAAAGTTATGTCTATTACCAGTTTATGTCGCAGCGTTTCAAAAATATTAATATTTAATTTAACGGTAGCGATAAACTTGAATACTAAGTTAGTTTTTTCGTATTCAAATGGTTCTGAGATTTTATATCGCAAGAAAGCTATTCTTCAATCACTGTCAATGTATTTCTCATAATATTCGTATGGCCTCAATATTTTACTTTAGCAAACATTACGTATTATTGAGATAAATTAAACACTGTACACATTGAGGGATAAATGGTACAAATAAATAAATAAGGCTATGCCGCTTTATGCATGATTATAAATACATATAATAAAATAACCTGTTTTTTAAGGTTTTCTTTCAACTTTGCATAGATAGCCTTATAGAAAAAGGTACATATATAATGTCGACCCTATTTCCCCTAGAGTTAAGGAGAGATTCAGGATGCCCACTGGCTATCCTCCTAAAATCCTCCAACATGCTCGTCCTTTAAAGATAAGAAAGACGTCGCAGAATTCATTGAACACGCACGCTTGAGTTTATATAAATATACCTACATATAATGCTTCAATATATGTTATTCATAACTCTGTATAAATATAGGGATATAGATCTAGTTTTGATATTGTTCGTTCTAGTTTTTTTAAACTATCCCAATTATATGTATTTGTACAGTACCAAACGAAAATTTAATATTTTTACAGCGCAAACTAAAAACATGCTACAACAGAATTTTCGTTGTTGCTTAGTTCGCTTGTAAATCAAAATTATTTTCACCAAAAAAAAATTGTTTTCATTCTGTACCACTGAAAGTATTATTGGCTATATTTCAATCACTCTGCGAGTTTTTAAAGTACTCTTTGAAATTTTGCTTTTGTAATTCTTTTAGTTGTGTGTCTACCGAGGTTCATATTTTGCACATGTATGTATGTATTTACGTACATGTATGTATGTACGAGTATGAGGTAAAGTTTTTCGATGTAACATAATCGAATGTCAATATAAAACTATTTATTACTAATAGTAATGTTACTGTATGGTAATACATCGATACTTGGAGGCCATTTACATACATGCATCTGTTTCCAGACAATTAACCTAGGCCTCTTCAAAGTAACGGTGAATCCGCTTTTTCTAGGCAAGCGTGCTCCAACTAGATACGCATCTGTTTTCTATCGGATTGCGGTGAAATGCTAGCTTATAAAAGAGGAAAGGATAGAGGACTCGTGTAATTCGGTAGCGGCTGGTGGCCACAACCTACCGCGGGTAACAAAGGCGCACGAAGATTGAGTGGGTCTGGTAAGACTGCCATGTGATATACCTCAAGCAGAGGACTAGCAAAGTGACAAATAATATCAGTTAAATAATGAATATTACTTGTTTATTTTGCTAATTAGATGTCTGAAAGGTTAGTTAAAGCGTGTATAGAGCCCCAAAGTAGATTATCCTACCATTAAGATGTTAAACTAGACTGCGTCTGGATGATTACCTGCTTAATATTAGATGGTCAGCGAGAAATTAACATTGTAGAGAATAAAATCCTCATAGAGACGATAGAAATCACATGCTATAATATTTAATCCGTTAAGTTTTATTAGTAATAATAGCAGTTTAATATTCAGCTTTGGACACTATAAAAATATTGGTGCTATTTGAACATCATCTAATTAATTTCAAGTTTCTTGAGTTGTACAATTTTCTTCTTACTTTCTTAGTTGCAAATACGTTAAGAAAATGCTTAATAGTTCTATGAATAATATGTAGTTAACATTTTTCAAATGAACAAAAAACGCAAATTAAAACAAGTTTTTTTATTTTGATAAACCAACGACTGCATCGATGAGCACATTACAAGTTATTTTTATAATTTCACCTGAAATGTTTGAAACAAAGGCGAAATATGTTTACGTAATTTGTGCGTCGGTAGAAAATTCGCCATGGGAAATGAAAACAGAGATGTAATTTACGGGTTGATGGATAGAGCGAGTCATGAGGAGCTTACGTCATTCAAAGTGTATTGTTATCGAGACCACAAATACAATATTTTGCAGCTTACAAAAATAAACGACCCTTCTATCGCATACCTACATACATCCGTTCAATTACATATGGGCAACATATTTTTATCTGATAATGTACATTTTACGTAATCAGATAAATATGATATCATCATATCTGTTAATCAGCCTGTCTCAGCCCACTGCTGTACATATGACTTTCTGAGAGAGTTTTACGTAATGCCCACGCTGATCGTGCGAGTTAGGAATAATGAGAAAAAAATTACTTTTGGGCTTACATCATCATTGGTTATTTTTCGTCCTTCAGTGGGACAAGGGTCTTTTCACATAATAAAAACGGTTGATTATGTTCGACGCTGACCAATTATAAGTTGGGCTTACGTAAATTCGAAATAATACTTTCTTCAAGACTGTTCACTGTCACTGTTCACTCTGTTCAGTTGCTTAAGCGTAGGTTTCTTGATAAGTACATGAGAATTTCTTTGATAAGTACATGAGAATTTCCATATTATCCTGAGTGCGTTATGTTTACGTAGGTAGGTTTACTTTGAATTAGAATATATTAGTTCAGTGTTATAAGACATAGCTTCCCTGTAGCAGAAATTGATGCATAGATAATATTTTTTACAGCGTTACACAGTAAGATTTAATGCGAGTTAAGAGTTGGTATATAAAGAGTTGATTATAGAGTGCACCATCATGGACAGCCTGTCGCGATACAATTTATGACGCAAGCTTCTCCTACGGGGTTTTGTCTATAATCCCAAAGCTAGGCTGGCTGTTCTACGTAGGCAGTCATAACATTTGACTTTGTCTATGTCGTTTAAATGATTAAGGATTATATAGCTAACAATTTCTAAGTTTTAGTGGGTGACATTAAGTCTGTGTTTTTAACTCGCCGTTCGTAACGTAAGAGCCCGCCCACACTGCCGTGTGTACTCGTGTTTGAACCGGTTACTGTTGCATTAAATTAATACTATCTAGCCATTAATTTCCTGTTGTTTAGTATATTATTTGCAGTTGGGATCTCTATTATTGTTTGAAGCAACAAGCTAATGAGAATATATAGGTCTGATAAATGCTGGTGGAATTTACAAGGGAGTTGGATGAAAAATGTCTATAGATCTTATGCGCCCAGTCGTAACCGTGGCAGCGAGATAACATTGAGGTGTAATATATTAAAACCCCGAAAGTTAAGCAACTCCGCATCCCGCGCCGAAATTTTTACAACTCCGAATGTTGACCTTAAGAAGACCACTAAAAACGCAAAATAAGCCGCAGGGACTGTAAACCATGAAATAGCTGCAGTAACATCCGGTGGTAGTAAAATTTTGATAACTGACGGTCAAGTGCGAGCGTTTTTAATTTCACCAGCGGAAGATGGGCAATTTTGTTTTTATTGTAGTTTTATCCATAAACTGGGGAAACTCTTGACCCTACTGGTGCCTTTCCGGTTTCGCTCCGAGCTTAAGCAATTATTTATTACAGGTTACCAATATTGGTGTGACATGGACTTATGTTACTTAATAAATATGCTCTCAATGAACCATTCGAAAGATTTTAATAATAAAACAGGCGTACTATAAGTATTTCTTAGATACCTCTTAAACACTCAAGATGTTACTAGAAACATGGCTCTATACTAGTCATTTCAACAAAAAATTTAATTTTAGTTAGAAATTCACATAATTTACTAGGTATTACTAGATTTTAGGTTTAAGAAGCGTAAGTCATAAAATATGACTATTATTTAAACGACCTACATGAAGCCAGTAGAGACTATTACTGTGGGGTGATATTAATTGGTTATGTCATTTTTCCGCCTCACAAGAAATAGGTTAACATCCATTTTTTGTTGTCTGCCCAGCTTGTAGAAAAATGCATTAAATCTCAAAATAAGTAAAGTAACACTTGAGTTGACATTTTGTAGGCTTTGAGTCCTGTTATGTAGGAATGCAAATTGCTAAACAATATAAAATAATTGTAATAAAAGCCGAGTGGCTAGCCTTAAACCAATTTTTTGAAGTCGTTCACTTGTTACTGTAAAAGAAATTTTTATCATCGTCATCATCATCATCAGCCTAATGCAGTCCACCGCTGGACATAGTTTTCCCCTGAAGGGTTATGCGCATAATCCCTGCGACAATGAAACTCGACATGCGGGTTGGGGATTGCAGAGTATAGCCTCGCATAGCCAACGTTGTGGCCAGTAAATTTATGTGTGTCTAGCCAGGCCGCGCCATACCGCGATCTAGCAGCGCCAGGTGTAGTCACCTCTTATAATACTCAGTATCCCAGCATGAGATCGAGGAATGTATTCTCACTCCGCCCCGGCACGGGTAATAGTAAGTAATTCTTACTTAATTCAGGGATAAAAAAGATAGAGTCTTATTAAAAAAGAAAACATACAATGTCCTATTCTATTAAAAAAGAAAACATACAACACTTACACGGTTAAAACTTCCGCCAGTACAATTTAGGTGGCGAGAGTGGACTAATTTCACCGACTAACTCCCAGAAGCGTTTCCATATTAATGCAAAAGTCGTTTTTCTAGAGCGTTTTTCAATTACGCCTCTTTGCAGAATATAAATCAGACGTCTGTTATTGCCGGCCGTCACTCCAAATGGATATTATGTTGCGTTGTGGCCACATTATAAAACCGGTCACTGATTATAAAAGTCTAAAGAAAATTTCTTGGATATTGTTGAATGCGGAAATTGAATAGTTATTATATTCATCGTCACACCGCGATAATAAAATTAACCGTTATTTCGCCATTATAATTCATCAACTGCTTTTTTGGTCTCTTATCATTTTGCTGTTGAACATGGATTTGTTTTCTGAATGAGGCCTAATTCTTAAGGCCGCGGTCACCTACGCTGCCCGAGGGCATATTGAAAGACTTTTTAACTCATAGATAACGTTATGGAGAATTCTATTAAATACAGGTTTCCTCACGATATTGTCTTTCATCTATACGAGTACAGCAAGTCTTATTTAATGTCACAACAAAGACAAACAAAGAGGTTTGCATTAATATTTGAACCAAGACACTTGGTGTGGAAAATTGAATTCTTAGTCACTTGGCTTACACTGCCTTAATTATAGTTAAGGCGTTTTATTTCCACTCCAGTGTACCAAGCATGAAATATGTTTTTCGGAATCAATATTCTCGCATAACGCAGAGTGACAATCTGTTTAAATCTTTTTCAATATACAGCTGTTTTATTATGGTATATTTCCCAGCCATTTTCAATGGAATAATACTGGCGTAGTGTGACCAGTCAACTATTATAAAGTGCCTACGACATGTAATTTGCATAAAGAGAAAGTTCCATAAAATCATAAAGTTTGCAAACTCCATGGACCGCAATACGGATGATAACATACGAGTAGATATTCATAACACTTTACCGGTAACTCAATTTTTGAACTTCAGCTGGAACTTTAGTTTTTGTTTAACCTGTTGGACTAATTAAGTTGAGAACGTTAATTTCCTCTTTAGTTAAAAGCTATCCCTTGAGTGCTTGCTTACAAATATCCATAGGAATGCCGTTAAGTCTCTTATACACCAACCGTCTAGTCCGTTTATTTTTCTTTAGTGTAGTGCTAATGCAGCTTATAGTTTTCAGATTATAATAGGACCGATGGAAAACGTTACTGAATAAAGAGCGTTAATAAAGGTAACAGATATTTGCTAATTCGCATTTCGTACATTGAATTGGTCTAGAGAACCAATGTTCAATTAAACGTAACACCAAGCCTGTAATCTCCAAGAGGTAGACAGAGGAGTGTAGTAAATTCTTCGGACTCGCCAGTTTCGCTTACTTCTACAGAAACTGTACTATAATTGAATTTATTTTAGCTGAAATATTAGTCACATAAAATTCCGTAATTTTCGCTTCAGTGTATTTCACATCAAAAGGTTAATGATTATGATAAAGCACAAAGGGCTTAGTGCGGCTCCGTTCAAAATATAGAAGCGTATGTTTTCATAGCTGAGTACCTATAGATGGCAGTTTAGGCGTATCTTTGAGGGTTTCCTTGCATCTCGGTATGAACTGCACATAGCAATGAATTGAAAGAAGATTAATAAACCAATAAAATAAACCCAACGTAAATAGTAAGTAAATAAAAAATAAATAAAGAAAAGAAGATTAATAGTAACTTGAAGTATTAGTCTGCATCGCATCCAATATCAATTTAATGGTAAATCTGGTCATCGAAACGGGCAACCGCCCAAATGAAATAGTTTCAGTTTTTTTTATAATTCACTGTGGGCAGTAATTTCTACAAGAACGCATGGTCTGATGAGGGAGTGATCGTAAATTTTGTTCGCTCTGTAAGTTACAACCTAAAGTGTAATCGTTTTTTCTGTACTTTCGTAAACGTGGAGTATAATAAAAACTTCCTAAATACCAATAATGAATGGGGGCAATTTGGTATACAGAAACGCAAATATTGTGTCTTTAAACAGTTATAATATTATTGTATAAAAGTAAACCAGCTTATTATATAGTATTAATATATTTAGAATGTTACCCACTTTGAATAAATAAATAATCATTTTGAGACTGATACATACATATTTGTATGTACATACATACATATCACACGCCAGGTCCCTTACGGGGCAGACAGAGAGCACCGCGTGCCAAATAACTCTATCCTTACATACCTGTCGCGCCTCCTCCACATTCATCATTCTCTTCATACATGCGCGCCGGTTTCGGAGACTTCTGACTTACTATTACTTACTATTTGGATGTAATTGTATGTACATATATGCCTGTACAGGTAATTTTACACCCAAATACAGAAGAAGACACATCTGTGACACAAATACTTGCCTGGAATGGAAATACAACCTGCAACATCCGGTTCAGCAGTAAGACCAGCTGAGTGCTCCATCGCCAGCGGTGTCAAATATGTATTGTATTAATTTAATTCTAAATTTAAATGAACTGGTTGTAGCCCCAAGTAGTGTATAAAGTTGCGAAATATACAATATCATTTGAATTTAGAATGTAGGGGTGTCAATTAGGAAACGTCTACATCCAACAGTGGGCTTCTAATGACAGTTTGGTGGAATTCTCATAAAAAAAATGTCTGGTACCTGGACTGTTCCTTATAGAGGCGACAATTTGCACACCACTACGCTAATCTTATTCTCTCCACATACACGACTTCGAGCCGAGCTCTACAACTTAGATGGGGTCTTAACGCACTCCGGCTTTGCTACCGGAGTAATTGGGCAAAACTATGTTCTGTGGTTTGTCACCTTCGCGATTGTAACAGGGATATTTTTAAACAGAGCGATGTTAATTAAACATTTGTATTTATTGAAGCCGTTAAAATGTAAATAACAATAAATAAAATCATCAAATCTATGTATATAATGTCAATTTGTAATAAACACGGGTCAACGGAAACGTTACAAAATGTATAATTTAAAACGCGTAACTGTTACTTGAACCTACTCCGTCATGGTATCAATCTCGTCGTTTAATATCGCGTCGATGCGTCCCCGTTCTTATTATTATTACTATAACTCACGCCTGGTCCGTTACAGTGCAGGCAGAGAACAATGAATGCTAAATATTGTCTCTATCCTTACAGACATTCCGCACTTCTGCCACATTCATCACTTAATATATGATATTTATATCAGCCTTTACCGTTCTACTGCTGAATATAAGCCTATCCCAAGGTGTGCCACAATACTCAGTCCACCGCACATCTAATCTCTTCATATGTTCAGGTATATTGTTTAAATTATAAATTTAAAAAACCCTGTCAAAACGAAAAGGAATAAAATTAATTCATAGTTTATACAATTGTAATCGCTAATCAATTCTACGTCTTGAGTTGAGCCCCAATAATGAATACCGATAATCGTGTTGATGTATTGGGGTAGCCCCTAAGACCGGAAGTCGTAGCGTAACTTCGTAACTAGCCGAGGCCTTATTGTAACAAACTCCTTTGTGCGCTTGATATATGGCTCGTAAATTTGGGCCCAACAATAAATATTGGAAACCCAGCTGGAATAATCTAAATTGTACCAGGACCCTTCTAAAATAAAGAACGTCATATTATTATCTAAATGTATGTTGTAGGTACTTATACCTAAGTATTGTAAACTTTTAATACTTTCGAAACATACGTTTGTTGTTTGTAGCGGTGTATATTTAGAAAACGCCATAAACATAGTGTATTCTGTATGGGACGTAACCGTGGCTGGTGAAACGTGGGAGTATGCTACAATCCTCTGCCCACCTCTTCGGAAATTACAGGCGTGACGTTACGTTATAGAGTGTATACGTGTTTTACTTCTCGTTATGTCTGTAAAGTAAATTTATTTGCGATTAAGCGACATAACTGTGTTCTAATTTTTCAATAAAACTTAACGACTGGCAGCAAATTGTAAATTAACCAAGTGTTGATATCCTACATATAATTCTGACTAGCAGTCATCTATTAGTTAGCTTAACAAAGCTTATCATTTTCAGTAAGCTAACAGGTAAAATTTACGTACATTTTGTTTGAAACACATAGAAAGTTATGAGGCAGATCGATGTTCAATATCGCCATACGTATATTTTGTGATTGTATGGGAGGCTTTTTAGACTGTCCGTCTTGATATCGGGTTTGATATCGAATCTATGGTGCGGTCCGGTCCCATGGTCTATCTGACATTTAATATTCGTTATTGTACCTTACACGTATATAAGTCCATATTGCAATCTATGTTAAGATTTTTGTGTATCCCGCTCTATTACAAGACTCCTGATAAAACTGTCCACTGAATTATTTATTTAAAAATGTGTCATTTAATTTTAATAATTTTAATTGCAATCACGTACTCGAATCACATGCAAATGCTCTTCGTAATGAGTTTTAGAATGGCTCTGCAATATTTGTTTATCTGTTATATTGTTAACGTTAAAATATGCATCATATGACCGCTTAATGTCACTCACAGGTGTATTTTACGATCACTGTTAACGATTGAAGCGTTCACAAACTACAAATTAATGCAAATTATTAACAATTAAGAATGTTTTGAGAAGTCATCTATCATTTCCCTGGCTTGTTCTAACTCAGAGTTGACACAGATGAAAAAAAAATTGTACGTATTCTTACAACAGCCTATCCGGATCAAATTATCCTTTTTAATAAACGTTGCTGGGGTGTTAACTGTATTGTTATTATTGATTATTTATTAAAAATTACAGAAGACGTAATATTATTGTTTAAAGAAAAAACATTTATCATTCCGTATAATATATGGGGTGCATGAAAGGAGCCTCCTCGAGCGGCGACTATATCTAATTAAGAACATATACTGCCCGGCGCACTCTGGACATTGCGACTGATCATTTCACCAGAATGGTTCATCAATAACGATCAGCTATCGACTCGAAGAAGAAGAAGAACATTCCTTATATTTAAAACCTAAATAATAGGCTTACCACCTATTCCATAGTGGGACGTAAACGTAACTGGTGAAACGTGGGAATGTACTACACTCCTTTGCCTATCTGCTCGGAGATTAAAGAATGATGTTAGGATACGTTATGGTACGTTATTTAATACCTAGCATGAAACTAAAGTTACACAGAGAATAACGGGTATACTCATTAAAAAACATATTCCAACTCTGAAAAACACCTGTGCCATCTCGGCTTGGGTAATTTAGTTTCGTGCAATCGAAAATAGCACGTATTTTACTGGGAGAAGATCCACATAATTACAAGTTCAAACAAGTTAAGTTGACAAGAATATTTGATGGGTTACAAGCGTTGTGCGCCTCCGACTGCCAAAAACTAAAGGTCATTTCTCTTAAAATGATTCAGAAGGTGCGTCAAGTCATAAGTGAAAAGCGATTTTTATATTAACAGAAATAAGAGTTATTAATGAGTATTATGCCATCAATTTAGGCCTTTTTTTATTGTATATGGGTGTTTGTGTATTTTGTTGACGTCTACGCTACTCACAATACAGCATATCAATTTGTGTGAGCTGTTTGTAAGTTATTATTTTATTAATTGTGAATTGGTTCTGACTTAATAAATAAATATAGTGACACATGCATCGAATTACCGTAATATAATATACAAAATAAAGATTAGGAAGCAATTTTTCTAGACAAAATAACTAAATATGTATCATCTCCGAAGAGGTAAGCAGAGAAGCGTAGTACACTCCCACGTTTCCCTAGTTACAGATACGAGTACCTCCTTCCATGGAATAGTTGGCGAGCTTACTGCCATACGTCGAGCACAGTAACAGACTTTGATTCGCTACTGGAAATTTCAGGTTACAAAACTACTTTGAAATACTGTGCCAGTGTTGCCAGACAAACGTTGCGGACAACTCGTTTAGGGAACAGATACTACTGGAATCTTCTTTAGAGAACATACACTGCAATGAACGGACATAAGTCTCCGCATGTATACAACATTCACTACATCTGCTCCATGAATTCCAATCCAAGATCTTTCGAAACAAGTTACGGCTTGATGTTGAACGTCGTCTGTCGTTAAATGTATTCCGCTCTCAGATAATCTTCCAATGAACTTTAACGACAAGAGTTTAAGACGTGATGAAAATTGCCTGCTATTGAAATATGAAAATCAACAACTGTTCTTAATATCAAATATTAAAAAGTATTTCATCGCATCATGGATGATGCTTAGCGGAGTACTTTAATCACTGGATTGTAACAGCCACCGAACATATTTCAGCGAAAACAATATTATCTTAACTTAATTTGTCGGGTTTCACAAAGTTACTCCTCGTTACATGTAATTTTATTTCTTACGATAGAACCGAATTTTATTGTTTCCATCAATACCTTTCTCAGCAAACGCGACCTTGACCCAACAAATATTGAGTTCGACTGTGTGTCCTCTTAATTCGATCAGCTTGTGTTTGTCTAATTTAACAAAATAGGAACGTAACATCACGCCTGTAATCCTCGAAGAGGTAGACAGAGGAATGCAGAACACTCCCACATTTAACCAGTTACGTTTACGTCCCACTATGGACTAGGTGGTGAGCCTATCGCCATG
>DWTO01001334.1:0-16564 GCA_018244755.1 Jemadia pseudognetus
AACGGTTACTGCTTGTAATATAAATGTTAACCTTCTGTTAACTAACCTTCTTGTTCAGTTGTCCATCAGCGCATGATTAAACTAAAATAGGGAGTTCCCTTTCAATTTAAACTTCAGGTCTGGTTTTACGAAGTACGTTGTATTTCCCATCAGTGATTGTAGCGGCACCTAGAGATTATATAAATGGTGTTATCTTAGAAATCTCATAGAGTACAATTCAATATATTATACAATATTCGTTATTGCAAACCAATCTACAATATGAAAAAGAAAACATGTTACGAAAGAAGGGTAATTATTAATTTATAAAATTTATTATAATAAATTTATAAATTTAAAAATTTATAAATTTATTATAATAGTATATAATCTTTAGGATAATGACAGTGAAATAACCATGTTCGCCAGTAGAGTTATCTTTTGTTTAATGAGTAGTTAATTGAATGAAATTTAATTTTTAATGTGAATTGTTACGCATGCAACATAATTTTTTAATTCAGTGCCACGGATAGTATGTAAATATTTTAATAAGGCAGATAAATGGAATAAAATATGAATTGTACTTTAGCAATAACTGGAACAGGAGTCATATGGAACTTCAGTATGAATAGATTGTGGATACGACATGTTTTATGGGTTATATGTAACGGAGAATCGGATTTGTAAGTACCTACCATGTTTTACTGAGTTATTAGCTAAAGATGAATATGAAATATTAGTTTAATGAGGACGACTGGCTTTTTTATTTCCTCAACATTAAGCGAGTCTTTGCGATATGAGCACTTACTTATCTTTGTCAATATAGTGAGACTTGAAATTGAAACTTTATCGAGCGTTGTGGCGCCAAAGCGCCACAGAGGATCAAAGTCCTCTTGTATCAAAATTTAAACATACATCTAATTTGACATATGAGAATAGGTGTATATATCTGGTTGGTCTAGTCACATTATTTCTTAACAAATAGCCTGATAGGCATGACACTAAAGGTTGCGTAAGGTCGCAGTGTCTTGACCTGTGTCTTGATCGCCTCGTCTTATCTTAACGACAAATATGTTTATGTCAGTACAGCAAAAACTATATAGGTACATAACATCGTGTTTGCGAAAGTGAGTTGCGTAATCATATCAAAACGCAAAATAGGTTTTTCGAAAATTTTCTGTATCAGCTTAACTAGTACGTACTAAATAGTGATACTGTATTTCAATATCGTTTTTCAATTGTACATACTTGTTTATAATGCCGAGTAGCCGATAAACAATTTTAATATCAATTAATTCTTTTTAATAATTTAAATGTCTTAATGAAATAAAAGCGCTTTCAAGGGAGTTAGTTAAGCTTTTTCCAAGGCGGTGTATCTTGGCGATTTCAATTTATACCCGTGCTGGAAGCTGCCTCGCTCGTTCAATTTACGGGCGAATGCCCCTCACTGTACAGAACTGTACTTAAGTGCATTATCTATTCTTCAAGTTAACGTCATTCAAACATCTGTTCCCTTCTTTTTCCCACCTCGAAGCTTTAATTGCTAGTGATATTACCAGTTTTGCGATATTTCATTGTTTTATTATATCCTCCCACGTTGCTGCCGGACTGCGTAAGGAAGTACAATTACAACGGGATCGCCTCGGGCGGGATGGTTATAAGAAGGTTATTTTATTATTTCGAATGTTCCCCTCGAATATAATTTCGGCAGGATTTCATGTTGGTTTATTTTCAGATTTAAAAATATCTATTTGCGCTTTTTAAAATCTATTGTGCATGAAGATTTGACAGAAAAATATTATTACTCAGGGTGTGTTGAAATTCAATAAAAAGTTGTCGGGAACTGTATTACGGAATAGGCGGTTCTGTAGGTTATAAGCTCGGCAGATTACAAAGCAAAAAGCCGGCTTTTCAATCTCGCAATCAGCTGAACAAACGATCGATTTACGTAACACCGCTTTAGGAGGTTTCCCACACCGAAATTCTGTCTGCGGCAGACGATGTTTTCGCTTACGGTTAAACTCGCGATATATTGGCCTCTTTCCTTACAAACTCTACGGGATTTGCGTGTGAAAGGAGAAATGTAACGGTGTCAGCAACAGAGTCGTTAAATTCGGGAAGGTTGGAACCGTGGTGAGTCTTGATTCTAAGGTTTTACGAGTTTTGTATGACTCCGAAATCGGCTCTAAGGTTATTTCCGGGAACTCATTTGAGAAGTTTCGCATCATCAAAAGTGGAGAATCGTGTGGTATTAAATTGAAATTGTGATTGCGATTCTCTTTTAGATGTTACATTAAATATATTAAATGAAACATCTGCAACTTTTGTCGCACTATTTAATATGAACTTCAGTTTTTACATCGGAATAAGAATCGTCAATTTTCTCTTGATAAACACGTCATAACGCGAATATTTATCCCAATATGAGGATATTAGAGCAGTATATTGCTATATTGGTTGGATATGTCACACTTTCATTCCTGTATTAATGCCACTGTCAGCGCGGGCAATAAACATCAGGTAAAAATTGGATCCCAAACTTGTCCCTTTGCATTCAGGCGGGGACATTGTCTCTTTCGCTAATTGGCTCCACAGAACGAAACACCTACATACGTCGTTCTGTCATAGACGAAACAAAAGTACTGTATATAGGTATTTGCCTAAAGGGAAGGTCGGTTTAAATTTGGAAATTTTAAATGGTATGAATTAGGCGTGTTTAAAAATAATTGAGAACTTTTATTTTGAGCCGGATTTTCAAATAAGACACTTTAAGCGCAATCAAGTTTGCCTCTTCTCCCTCGGAGTTAAATTGAGACATTGAATGTTTGCCATTTTCTTTTCTCTCCAATTCCGCGCCAATAGCAAAAGTAAAAAGGTTCCTCGATACCACCAACATGGAAGGCAATATACGACCTCGCCGGAGCGAACCATTTCCTTTAATGTTTTCATGATTCTCGAGAACTAAAGACCATGTAACAACGTATCTGTTCGTTGCCTTTTAATAGCCCAAGAGCGAACAAACTGCCAAGTATTAAGTTTTATCAACCATCTGCACGAATGTCACGTCTTTATTACTACTTATTCTTTGTCCTCATGAATGCAGTGACAACATGAAAGGGATGGAAATATGATTGCCTTTCACTCCAAACTTGTGGTTCTTACCGCTAGAAAAGGTACAGGATCGTGTGTCCCTTTCGTACATAGGTGTTCGATTAAATAAAAAATGGCGTACCTGAACCGGTCCCCTGACATGTTTATACATTTTTCTTACTGTTGTGTTGGGATTTTTTTGTTACCGAATTTTTCGATTGAGATAGAATCGTGAGCGTTATTAAAAAAGTTTCCCGCGTAATTCTCGTGGCGATTTTTCTGGATGCCCGCGAATTTTTGGCAATTTATCGCTCGGTTCTTTTATTTTTCAATTTGTTAGATTTTTTATTAACATTGATTTATTAGGTGAATTAGATTAAGCGATGTCGGTCGTGTCAGATAATTAATGTGCGCGGATATTATGTTTAAATGTTAATGCTTAAGTCCGTAATGGAAATAGTGCTTTAATGGTACAGTAGCACGATAACATTTTAATTATGTAGGTGACACGGAATTTCTGTTTTATTTTTGTCGAAGCGCAAATGAGTTCAACCGAGTACCTATGCGACCGAAAATAACTACCGTTATTTTTCTATAGTTACACTCATATGCTTAAAACGTTACATACGTACGTATGTATAATGAGAAATGTGAAATATTTATTTAAATTAAGCTGCATATTGAAAAATGGATGTATTTGCTTTAGGTAATTTGAAAAAAAAACCCTATTGTTTATTGTCTTTTACAACTGCGTCCTAAGCATTTGAATGACTGCCCGTACATTGAAAGTTATTGTATCCGACTTCGATCACCGTATCGCATAAACAAAATCTAAAAACGAAAGCTTGATACAGCACAATAGAATCCAAGTTGAACGGGATCGAATCGTTTGACATGCCAGTGCAATTTGAAAAATAAAACCGCCGACGTGGTGCGCACTCACAGCTGACTCCGCTTCGCCTTGCGACAGAGTTGCCAGCTAACGAAATTTCGCGAGACACATCAGTTGAATAGTAGGAAAACATTAATATTAACTGATTGAAAATTATGACCTAAAATAACGAATATTGCAATTAGGTGAACGATTAAAATTTCGACTGTTCGATTTTTTTAAAAATACTGTTAATTATTAACTTAGAAAATTTTCATGATAACATATAATTTTGCAGAAGATTAACATATGATGAGCAACTAAAAACAAAAAAATTATCATTTATTGTTAGTAATGATCCATACTGATACAACTATATACAAATATTTTATAAATTATTTACTCAAGATTCATTTTATAATTATACACCAGTCTATTCTACAAATACATGTGTAACTAAGATATATAACAACAATAATGGAAATTGGAATGTCCCACGCATAAGCCTTATTGTGGCTACCTTCCAGCATAGCTTTTGTCTCCTAACTTGTGCAAAGGTTGATTGTTACCCATAGCGTTTTTCGTTTGGCGTCGAAAAACAGGTACCGAGGCTGAATCCTGAATGCTGAATGATAAATGGCGCACCCTGCTACTCTTGAAAAGAAGAACTACTGAAAAGATGCATTAAAATTGTAGATCATGGATATAAATCTTAAAATAAATGAATGAAATTAAACCCAGTACGTACCTTAGCGAAGTACGCTTATCAATATGGATAAGTGAAAATATGAATAGCGATCGGTAAGTCCAGCAAACTATATAACATACGTCGTAAAGCGCGGGAACGACCGTGAAAATTATCAGTAGAAATCATTTATCAAATATCAACAGTCATAATATTACAAACGCACGTTATTATTTAACAGGTCGTTTGTAATCTTCAACCGGGCCGCAGTAGGTAATGAACAGATATAAGTGGCGTTAGCATTATAAATCAGCTGTAAATCATTAAAACAAATCAATATTCTCACCTTCAGTTATACTATTGTACATTTATTAATACTTAAAAGCAACGTGACGCGCTAAAAAAAGAATCGTACGGCCTACCAAAAAACACATCAATAGTGTTTTAAATAACGAAGAACAGATGTTCGGTATCCGTTCATTGCAGAGGTTAATGTTGTAGGGATATACAAAATAAACAACGGAGTTTTTCATAAGATGTTATCGTAGATACAAGTTTAACATTGTACCGGCTAAATTTGTTATAAAAATGTTTTATCGAAATGTGTTCAGGGCATGTCCGTACTAATCCTGTCGTCGCTCACCGCTGTTATGATGCCTGGGGAGGCTGACTACCTGATGAAGGGTGCCGTCTCGCTCTCCAGATAAGAGTATTTGTTTCAGACACTTAGTATTGTTCTGTTATCAATTATCAGTTCGCTGTCGAAACTTTAGGGTTGGGAATAAATCATTGCATCTGAAGTTCGCAAGTTTGAGGGGTAAACAATATAGATACCAATCTAGTTCAAACTCGCTTTTTAATCTTATAGCTTCGATCATAAGAGCTGCGATGTATCAATGATTCTTGTGACTATATTAACTTCAACTTGCGTAGAGGTTAAATATGAAGTTGTAATGCGAGAATATATGAGGATAAAACTGGTGAGCAATAAGGGAAAAAAATATGTATGAACTATTTGGGTTTAATTTGGAGCATCATTAATTTATTTAGACAATAGGTATTCTAAACTAATATTTACTTCACACAAGTTTTCGTTTTGTTGGATACTTGTAAATCAATGTTATTGGCTTGACACTAGACGAGTCTATGAATTTACATTCAGTGGTTTTGAGTTTATAATAGAACCTCGATAAGCATATATCTTTAATATTTGTATAATGTACCGAAAAATATATCAAGCTTTATGCACAGAAGATTATTGTAGATCGGCATGGACATATAAAATCATCGTTAAATAACACTTTCACTGATACTCTTCCACTTACAGAAGGAGATTCTGGAACAACGAGATGCGGACAGGAATTTGATCTCAACATCTTCTTTGGACCAATTTAGTGTTTGCAGATAATATTTTGAACGATTCTAATATTACATACATACATATCATCACGCCAGGTCCCTTGCGGCGTAGGCAGAGAGCACCGCGTGCCAAATAGCTCTATCCTTACATACCTGATTCTAATATTACTATCCAATATTAGTCTACAGTTGTACAATTGGGTGTTATTGTATAGTTCCTTATATGGTGCAATCAGAAAGATAATTGAGTATAAATATTTAATAACAGTTACCTATTTCCTTATTGGGAACATTAATAGAAATGATCTTGGTAACGGCACATGGCACGGATAGTTCCTTTATCATTGTATGAGTGTTATATTTGTATGTATCTACATATGTATACTGTATATGTGTGTATGTATGCATTTACGTATGTTTATTCCATTACTCAGTCACAACGTATGTATCAATCAAAGCCTTACATAAAGCAACACGTGCTTTGGACAAATAAGATATGCTTGTATTTGACTATAGAAGCTTTAACGCAAATCCAACTCTATTGTATAGATATAGAGTTTAAAACTCATTGGCGTGTAGTTAGCAAATGTTTCCATTTTTTTTCAGCGTCCTTTTTGCGAATGAAATAGTTTCAATGTAAAGGTAAAATAATGTTTGAATGTTAAGTAAATATGTAGATGTTTAAAAACTCTGGTATCAGTGCTTAAATATCTTGGATACTCCTAGAAGTGACAGTCGTACTCATAGCACGGTAAAAAATAATAAAAGCAATGTCACCTCCATGTGTTAAATATTAACATTTTAAATAACTATAGGACTAATTTATTAATAACAACTGCCTCGTTGGTCATGTTGGTTACTAGCGCGACTGCCGGTTGAAAAGCCCTGGGTTCAAATCCCGGGTCGGCGTCGGGGTAGGCGTGATGTTATGTATCTTACGTAAGACTAGTTTAATCGATACAAATTTGAAAATTTAATCGAACAGTCAGTAACTAGTACAATGTCATTTTAAATGACATAATTATAAATGTAACATGAACATATTGTGTGTAAAAAAAAGTTAAACTTAATAGTAGCATTTAGTGCCAGCCTGTCAACGCTATAACAAATCGATTGGACTTCCCCGAACGGTTCCCATTTGAATCGACACTCAAATTCACGCAAAAACCATTCCGCTCACTCTTCACACATCCCCATAAGCGAGAAAGGGACAACACAATGGGCAATTTACACAGCTTTTAGGCGAGGTCGTAAATCTCTACTTTCGCGTCGATCGTTGCGCAAGAGCATACAAAGTGGATGCGCCGACGTACTAGCGATAAGCCTAATGTGAAATCGTATAGGTTACTTAAAACATATCTTATCTTGATAATAAATAGCCCCGTGGTCAGTACCGGCCGAGGGAATGGTTCGCAATACCTTGTGGCACTATAAACAATCTGATTCGATAACGCTAGTGAGAACTTTTCACGCTAAGAGTGGGTTTGTCTCGCGGATAACGCTGATATTCTGTCTATGCCATTGCTATAAATACTTTGCGTTTTTCTTGCCATTTTTGTTATGGCTTTTATCGAAGTAACAGCGGGTTATTTATTACAGATACAGGAATCACTATCTCTACCGAGATCCACAATACAAATAATGAAATTATATCTATGTAATATATAACGAGGTCCTAAAGACAATAAAATGTACATCTGTAATAATTTATAATACCAAGTACTACGCGTTATGATAGCAAAATAAGTTAAAAATTAGATTAGTTTTTTTGATCTGTGATCATGGGAAATGTGATGAATCGATTTTAATGAAATTTTGTTGAGCGATAAATTATTGAGGTCAAAGCATCCGATAATTTTTATGGATGATGGATTTTTATTTTTATGATGAATAACATTCGTTTTAATGGAATAATATTAAAACAAATTCGACTAAGAATAACACAAGACTCACTATTACCTACCTATATTTATATTGATACAAGCTCAAAATATGTCTCTTTCCACCGCATTAAAAAATCTTAGCCCCATCGGAAACATCATGAACTGTTGTTGACAGCTAATGAAATTTTAAAATGAAGGGGCCTATTCCGCCATACAGCGTTGCAAAGTTCATGTGGAAATCATTATATGATACGCTACCCAATTCACTGCCGCATTTGTTGACGTAAATCTTCTGCATAACTACTAATCTTAATGCATAAGTCTTTGAAATTATAAAACGTAGTATCTACTTCTCGCCGTTGTATCAGGTAGTAACTGCGTAAAATCTAAGAATACACATTTGGAAATGTGTATTGATCCAAATGATTGTATCCAAATCCAATAGCATAATTATTATTTAGTCAAACAGATATTTTCCACTCGACGCTCTTTGCCTGCCCCGTCAGAAATCTGGTGTGATGATATAATACCAATAATAAAAATAAAGATGTAATGACAATTTATATCGAACAAATTTTCAAAGTTTTGAAATCATATCTGGCTTTGCTGTTCGTTTTAAAGTTGAATCGTGGCAACCTTTGTGCGAATTAAAACGAAATTCGCATCTAAATTACATTATCTTGTCATGTAACAATTCGCAACACTCATCACATCACGACCTAAACGTTACGTACTGGTTCAATCACTACAGACGCGCCGAGTAATCTTATCTGTAGTACTTAAAGTTGAAGTTAGAGTGCATCGCAGCCATATGGAGGGTAGTTACAAAACGTTTCGGTACATTATTCGAGTCCTGATTTAGCAACACTTTCACGTCAACGCCTGTCGGCTTTTCTTCGATACTTAGGATGCTCGCTTGTATAAAGTTGCTTAAAGTTCAAACGAGGAATGTATTAAGAGCAATTCGTTCGACTCACACAATGTTTTCTTTGGAAAGAGTTTGAAGTTTTTTTGTGTCACCAACTCAATGAACAACAATCAAGTTATAAAACTGAAGGTATTTAAAAATATTACACTTCATCTAACAAAAAATGTTATTCTTCCGAGAACTTGTTCTTTGTACTATAAATTAGATATTTTGTTTTTGAAGTCACACCTAAAACCTTTAACCTTTTGATAACAAAGAAACATCCTGAATTAGATAATAGATAGTAAATAAAATAAGATTACAGTGATCGTAGAACCGGTTCGTAATAAAAAAGAGATACAATAACAAAAGTGGAAACGAGTACAGAAATAGCAAACGAAAATATACTTACAAAAACAAACAGTAATAATCGTAGCAAAGACGACCGTGCCACTTTTGTAATCCAAAAACATGGCGAGCCTTGTTTAATAACTGGACATTAAAGATAATTAAAACTGAAACAGCCTGAAAACTCTTTGTCGGACAACTTTCAGTGGGTCTCGCGTAACGAGAGTTGCTAAGTATGTATTTGAAGCTGACGTTGAATAGTGGATACTGAGAAAGTTTATGAGATTCTATCATGGAAACCTTAAGACCTACTACTACCTATGTTTGGTAGTTTTTTTTAATATTTTCTATGACATGATTTTTGAGTTCTATGTTTTGAGATGTAAGAATATACATAAAGGTTAATGATTTCTAGAGCCCATCAAATTTTCCCGTTATAGAAATACTTTTTTGATTCCATTTCTCGATTGCCGATCCTGAGGTAGAGATATATTAGCAACACGAATAGTGAATTACGTAACGTCACGCCTGTAATCCCCGAAGAGGCAGGCAGAGGAGTGCAGAACACTCCCACGTTTCACCAGTCACGTTTACGTCCCGCTATGGAGTAGGTGGTGAGACTATTGCCACGAATAGTGAATTAGTTGAAGAAAATATTTTATAAACAAACAATAGAAATTATATTTAAACCTTAATGTAGGAATGTACAACAAACTTATTATATTGTAAAGTTGTGTACGAAACAAGCCCTTGGTTGGTTGAAATTCATCGTCACGTAACTTTCAGCGACGGTAAGCACTCGCCCGGGGAGCAAAGCTGACAAGCGACGAGAACGATGACATGAAAGTGTTGTCTAAAATTAGGTCTTGAATTATGTTACTAATTTTATGTTGGGTTTTATAGCATTTTATGTTTGAAAATATTTAGATGTCTTTGACAGATACACCATTTTTTGGAAAGTTTTTGGAAAGGAAAGTTGAAGAAATTACAAATGAATGTTACTTTTTGTACAAAATTTGCAGGGGTCTTATTTATTTTTCAAAGGCTTGTGTACATTAATTTATTTTACTGTTCTTGTTACGATATATTGTTACTATCTTAGGTCAAAGGTTACAAGGTTTTATGAATTGACAACATGTGCTCGTAATTCGGGACAGAATTAGCCGAATCGCGACAGGGGGAAATTGCGTTCTACATTCGGACGAATTCGTTGATCGAGTAATAAATAGGTCGATCAGTGATTCAGGTTATTAAATAATATTTCGTGGTTCTTTTTCTATATAACATTACATTATGGAAGTAACAGGAACGGAATTCGAATATAATAACATTTCTGATGAGCGCTACTGAAAAGAGAAGAAGAATTTTTTTAAAGTTCACTTCATTAATAAATACATGCGCTGTATATATAATAGTATATTACTTCCCATAATTATAATATAAACGTAACATCACTTCACTTGTAATTCCCGAAGAAGTAGGTAGAGGAGTGTAGTCGTTTAGGTCCCACTATGAAATACGTGGCGAGTCTATTGCCATGCATCGGCCACATATTTAGACTTCGAGCCACTTGTACAAAATCTAGGTTAGAAAAATTCGGAAGTTCCCGACCTGGGAATAAATCCCAGGACTTCCTAATCGGAAGTCACCTTTGCGACCAACAAGGATTATTATTGATGACAATAATGCAGTAACTGAAGTTACATATTATAAAAACATTTCTAATTTTTAAAACTTTACAGCACAAAAGTAGACCAAATAAAATTTCGTTAATTTTGGAAATGTAATAACGTCATCAAATAAAAACAAGAACTTAATTAATTTATTCACATAACATTAACGAATGATCCAAATCATTACATGTCAGTGTTATAAAAATATGCACCAAAATTACAAATAGATACATATATGTAACATCTTGTAACAGGAAACGGGGCATCGGATGGTTTGAATACATTCAAACCAGACGCACGCCCTCATGCAAAAGTCCAAGAGCTATTGTAACGATTAGATTATCTCCGAACCATCTATTGCATAATCTTCACGGACTTGGAACCAAGTGGGAGAGTGAAGCGGGGCAACATTGTAGCGAATTAAACTCCGGTTGGAATTTGCAAGAAAGTTTCAATTGTTCTCCATTTAGCTGCTCCTCGATAAAAATCTCGCTTTACCCAGTCTTGATTTAAAGTTATCATTGCAAATGTTATAAGAAAATTTTAAACAAAAACGTACGTAAATCGTATAAACAATGTTATTCAATGGCTATTTCGAATCTAAGTTTTTGTATATCTCTGGATTCGGTGTTCTTGTTCGTTTAAGGAATGTATTTTTAAAATGCTACCTTGCTGTATAATTCCTTGTTGGCAGTGGAAACTTTCAAAAGCATGACTGAATCTCATAATCGACTGTTTAATGTTATGCTGTTTAATAGCATGCATTATGCTTTTAAATTGTAATCTGAAAATATACGCACTGTATGTTAGCAGATAAGCCTAAGGTTATGAAGGTGTTTACAAATCAAATCACGTTTAAACCGAAACCAGGGGGGAGGTGCCGCTAAAAGAGGCCGCAACAACATCACACTGTTTCGGATCATTAATTTGACACTTGGAATGACTCAGAATTATCACAATGGCAGAGCGAAACGCCCACAAAACGGCAGGTTAAAGGTTGGCCATCTTTTAAATGCGACTCCATGTAGTTGGGCAACTCTATTTTTTGTGAATGGATTTGTATTGAACACGAACCAGTAAAGGTGTTGTGAATAGATCTCGCGTGTAAAGAACACCTTAATGTACCTAGTTGATGTTAATGGTGATACACTTAAAGCTGATGTAACAAATTTAGAAATGTGACAAATAGTCGCGTGTGTTATTGTAACTTTTATAAAATTTCCTTTATGATTATTTATTCCCAGCACATTATACCGATGTTTGATTTCAATTTAACTGTAAAACACACTTTTGTGGTTAATCCACTCTCGATAAATATATGTGTTGTTGGACATTTACTTTCCGAAAATCGTTTCGAATGCACATTCGAGATTTGAATACATTTCCCTGGATTCAATAACAGACGTCTGTTATTTGTGCGCTTAACGAATTGCGATTGACGTCGTATGCAAAAGCAATCTTTCGAATTTTCGGCCATTAATTATTTTTATGAAACCCGACATTTTTATGGAACACTCTTTTATTCTTGCGATATCCAATACGAGGGGATTTTTATGCCGCAACGCAAGCAACGCTATGTTTTTATGAGTCATTTCAGACTTTTCATGGTTCAGTTATCGATATGTGGCACGTATTAAGTTTAACAGCCGGCCTGATTTACCACTACCTGTGGGGTGTCTGTTTTTATAACGAAAACGTTTCCTTATTTCGGCTGAATTTAGCTTGCTGAAGGATCTAAATATGGACCTTACAACGTAAAAGTAAATTGCTGGTTTGATAGCTTTTCGACCGTACCAATTTATACCCGCCGACATAAACTTTTTCGACGTTTTGAGTGACTGTGCCTTGTACGATATTCAACAGTAGAGATAAAAAAGAAACTAGTGGGTGTTTGGTAAAGCGAGGACGGACAGAATATGCGTCCGGAATGCCTAAACCTACGAAACTAAAGGGAATCACTTGAACGGGACTTGGGAAGTCGATCAAAGTGGGATTTACGTTGAGACCCGTTCAGGCCCGGGCATGCGGAGGGTTGGTTAAGTCTTTCAAATTGAAATTTTGTTTTTGTTTATTTAGATAGTCAGGTGAGCTCTCCCGACTACGGTTTGAAGTGTACCTACTAAAATTGGTTTTCAATACTTTTGTTTTTATCTATTTATTTTAAATAATGTTTGTTCAGCTTCTGCTACGATACTTTGAAATCGTGTATTTCGTTTGCATAATATCATAACTTCTGAGGTGCACCTTTGAATATTTTCTGTACGTAAATTGGCTCGGCGGCAACCCTGTTCGTTGATAGTTTTCGTTGACGTTACATCCTCTCTCTCAACCTTAATCCTCCCTCGTGGTGTTTCACTGCACTGTGTTGGCGGACTAGACTCAATTTGCATAAGTATTTTATCTAAATCTAGTTTTTCGTTGCTTCGTGAATTACATTCAATCTTGATAGTTGAAGATTTATTTGCATTCTGTGTTAAAATCCGAGCAGGCCTTACTTAATGAAGTCTTGAGGTTAGAAGTGGTCTGGTTAATAAATACCATATAGGTACTTAAAGTAAAAGTAGGTATTTATTATATTTTAAACTTAATTGCAAATATTTTTTCTTCCTTTTGATACGAACACCAAATAATAGAATGTTTAAAAGAACGTTTAAGATTTATTGATCTGATCCGAGATTCATATAACTCAACTGTTTAAAACTTGTTACATTTTACAATTCCAAAAATTAACTTTTCTTCAAGGATATTTGTGCCATTATTGAATTTCTTATCGGTTTATTTTAGTTTAAACTAAGTATAATAATATACATTTAAATACGCAACTTATCGTGTTTTCAAGAGACTCGTTTCACTGCGCGGTTGAACACGATCGACAAGTGAATGATTGTTAATGAAAGTATTATTCAACTTTTTTGCCACTTTCTGTTTTATTCGTATTGGACTTGGATTGTTGATGACCGCGATTAATCTTTATTACGATTTTTATTTAGTAACAATATGACTTATTAACCCATTCGTTCCTACTTATCAAAGAATTTTAAAAAAATTCGCTTATCGCGCACCTATTTACAGTGGGGTATATGCTAATTTCTCTTTTATTGTGAACTTAAAATTTTACAGTATTAATACGGCATTAGCTTTTTAATGGGGTAATTGTTTAGAGTTTATTCAACGTAAATTACATTCATAATATCGTTTATTTTGCTTACTGTAGTCACAATGTTAGCATCTTATTTGTAAAACATATTTTTATAAATCCATTATGTCCTATGACAAAAATGCATTATGATCTTTAATAAAAAAAATGCTTTATGTCATATGAAAAATTATTAACCTAAATGATCTGTTTATAAGCTATTAAATATGATCTGAACGTGTTTCAACATTCTATCGACTCGACCGTACCATACCGCGATCTGCCGACACCGGGCTTAGTCGCCTCTTACGCCACTGTATCCCGGCACTGGGCCGGAGAATGTATTCTTATTCTGCCCCGACACACAGTTCACATATTGCTATAACAATTTGTGGTTCGCTCTGAAAGGTGTGATTGTCAGTCCACATATATTACTAAGCCACTAGAATCAACCAACTTAGTCCTCAGGAGTAGCAGCTTACGCTTATGGAACTAATTGACACTAATAGTCTTTCCATAGTTCTATTTGAGGCCGGTTATATGTAGCTATATGTACATCCAGAAGCGGCAGGGTCTAATCGTAACTGCTGGTTTCCTGGTCGGCACTCTCTATTTAAGAACAGCACAGAAAGCAGAAGCTCAATAAATGCAACTGTCATTTAAAAAACTGACGCCCACATAAATTATTTCAAATAGTCATTATATTGTCAAGGGACATATTATTGTGTCATTAGATATTGATTTTATCAAACTTATTGATTCTCACCCCTATTTCATAGTGGGACGTAAACGTAACTGGTGGAACGTAGGAGTGTATCTATTACACTCCTCTGCCTATCTCATCGTGGATTAGAGGCGGAATGTTACGTTCTATTGGTAATGCTCAACTAGGAAAAAGCATCAGTTAATAAAAGAAGAATCGAGAAAAGATTTACGGCTCTCATAATTCAACAGAGTGTAAAATGTAAGAAGCGCGGTCGTGCAATATTTCGCCGCATCTTAAACGTCTATAAAACTCCACGCAGAAGGAA
Organism: Jemadia pseudognetus; assembly: GCA_018244755.1. Taxonomy (NCBI): domain Eukaryota; kingdom Metazoa; phylum Arthropoda; class Insecta; order Lepidoptera; family Hesperiidae; genus Jemadia; species Jemadia pseudognetus. Next base: position 14,963 of record DWTO01001334.1, read on the forward strand.
GTCTCAAATCAACACGTCCATCCTGAACCGATCGCACCACTTAATGTCTGCCAGTGTGTTTTAAAACAATCTTCTTTATATATTATGTTAACTAGACAACCATGTGGCATCTACCACTGTTTATCACATTGTTTACTATTCCCATAACTACACCATCACCACTGTAGGGTTGAAAATCGTTTGATATTTCCAACTCAACATCGCGTTGCCGCAACTTTATGTGTGTAGCTAGTGTTGTCGATGTTGTAGAATATTAGGTCTTTTGCCCTTGTGATAAGGTTTCGATGGAATTTACCGGGTTGTTTAATAAGATTGCAATCGGAAAATAGACGTCTGTCTTTGTTTGCGCTTCAACAGATGAGAGGCAGCCGAACAAAACATTTTGGGTGTTAACAGTTTTTGAACAACAATTTCTGGTTCGTTAATCCATCGACACAGCGTTATCTCCGAGATTTATGAAACCGAAAAGTTTTTTATTGTTGTACGAAACAAAAGTGTACCGAGGCAATTAGCGTGATGTTACTAATTAATAGAGAAATGTTAGTTGGAGCTACGATAAATACTTAGGTGCATTGTTGAGTACTGAAATTATGGGGCTGTTCCTTGAACAAAGACTCTCATGGTTTCTTTTGTACATTGTCGGGAGAAAATGTCATTTTTTCCTCGACTTTCGAGTACATTACTTTTTCACAACCGCAGCGTTTCCCTCAGAAACTTTATTTCAGGACAAAAAAGGCACTCTGAAAGGAGCACTTCAAAAAAGTATGAAATAACGCGCGGTATCCCACCGGAAGTCGGGCGCCGGAAGTCGCTAGGCTTCCCGGAAGTGCTAGAGGGCACTCGGGAGCGCCCGAAATTGTATTTAATCGTTATACAGCGACCTGTAGCAAGAAGTACCGAACGCACACGTTATTTTTGCAATAATAACAGTAAACTTAAGCCCGCAAGACTAGATGTACATATATAAATATAGATTTTCTTGTTAAATATCAATTGACAATTGATAAAATCGTATGTTTGTTTAAGATACGATGTTCTGATCAATGACTTCTTTCATAATGTGCGCCACAAATGTTGATCTATTCTCAATCTCGACAAATCGTTGGACATGGTTTTCTTCTTAAAGAAACACGTTATAAATAGGGCCATAGCTTAGAACGCTAATCCAACTCGAATTCACAAACTTTAAAAAACATTTTGAAAAACTAAATTTTCATTTTTGTAGTCTGTGATAATTTTGAGAACGTACGAGTATATGTATATAGTAGGTAGGTACCAAATGTTATAAGCGGCCTTTAGTTTAACATATCCTTCAAATGTCTTGGTAAATAAAAAATCCAATACCCATTCGATATTTGGACTTCATGACTTGCTGGACATGACATGACAGACATGAGATGCTGGAAAGTAGAACTGCTGATATCGCATTTTAAGTAACGTTTGGAATTCTTAATTAGAGTATATAATAGTAAAGATAATCTTGCAAAAGTTCTATTACCACCCTATCGTGTGCGTTGGCCGTACAGGATACGTACGTCACGTAAAATCATGCCAGTAATCCACGAAGAGGTAGGCAGAGGAGTAGTACAGTCCCACTTTTCA